>QVTF01006764.1:0-26492 GCA_003573665.1 Oxygymnocypris stewartii
GCTTCGACGACGGCCTGCATTCACAGAACGAGAAGATCAGCAGGTCCCTGGAGCTTCTGGGGTCTGTTGGGGGGTGCTTCTCTTCATGCAGACTCACTGTTTAACGTCTTATCTTTCAGATACAACTACATCGAGGGAACCAAGCTGTTCATCGCATACCTGCATGAAGTGTCTCAGATCAAGAAGTAGGCCACTGATGAGAAGATCTGCTGCTAAACAAATATCTCCATTACCAACAGTTATATTTCTCTCATATTGTGACATATTAATGATGCTGGGAGAAATTAAACCAGTGTTTTGCAATGCATGTGCAGTGGTGGCTTTATTTGCATTAACTCGAGAGACTTGGTTATGTCTAGTGACTTTTATTTTGTAATTGTGCGTTCAGAAAATGCCTAGAGACGATTTTATGGTTGCCAGATATTCGGTCAAAGTCATAAATGTTCAAAACATAATTGAGTTGTGTTCTCATAAATACTTTGTTTATTGTAATCGATGCGAATCTAATCATTTAAAGTGCATGTTTTTAAATTAATGCAATTAAAAAAACATGTATTATTTATATTGCAAACACAGCATGATTACATATAATTAATACATCAAATTAATAAGTGTAATAATACACAATACCAGATTTCATACCGTAAGATTTGTAAAGTTTTTAGCGAATTATCTTCTTCTCACTAAGCCTGCGGTTATTTGATCATAAATACAGCAAAGTAATAATATTGTGAAATATTTTTACTATTAAAACTGCTGCTTTCTATTTTCATATATTTTAAAATTTAATTTATTTTTGTGATTTCAAAGCTGCATATTTACTCCAGTCACGTGTTCCTTTAGAAACCATTCTCATATTCTGATTTCTCATATTCTGATCATATTCTGATTAAAAAAATATTATGATTATTATTATTATTATGTTGAAAACAGCGGAGTATAATTTTTCAGGTTTCTTTGATGAATAGAAAGTTAAAAACAGCATTTATATGAATTTTGTAACATTATAAAAGTCTTTATCATCACTTTTGATCAATTTAAAGCATCCTTGCTAAATAAAAGTATTAATTTCTATAATCTATTTCCCTAAAATAAAATTATACTGACTCTAAGCTTTTGAATGGTGTAGTGTATAATGTTATAAATGCGTTTTAGTTCAGATAAATGCTGATCTTTGGGTATTTCTATTCATCAAATAATCCTGAAAAATGCACTGTTTTAAATATTGATAATAATAATAATAATAATATAACTGGATAAAAAGGTTGTCAAGACACACTTTATTTTGGCTTAAGAAAGCCGGACCAGAAAGTTTGAAAACATTTGAAGAAGTTTAAGATTTTGTTGGTTTTTAGTCTGAAATAGTTTGAAGTTTCTTTAAAAGCTTAAGAGAGAGAGAGAGAGAGAGAGAGAGAGAGAGAGAGAGAGAGAGAGAGAGAGAGAGAGAGAGAGAGAGATAGATAGATAGATAGATAGATAGATAGATAGATAGATAGATAGATAGATAGATAGATATATAGATAGATAGATAGATAGATAGAAGGGTATTCTGGGTGGTTGCATCATCATGATAAATGTTTCTCGATCAGCATATTATTATGATTTCTGAAGATCATGTGACCGTGAAGATGCTGAAAATACAGCTCTGATCACAGAAATAAATTACACTTTAACACATATTCACATAGAAAACATATATTTTATAAATAGTAAAAAATATTTCACAATATTACTGCTTTGCTGTATTTTGGATCAAATAAATTTAGGATTGATGAGCAGAAGAGAATTGTTCAAAAACATTAAAAATCTTACTGTTCAAAAACTTTTGACTGGTAGTGTATATAAAACGAATAATAATAATTTAACATAATAATATCGAAAGTGTTCGAAGAAGCGCTCCGCTGCATGTCCGCGGATCTGGCAACCCGCGCCGTCAACGCTCAGTCACGGAAGCTGGTTAGTGATGATACTAATCAAAATCTCACCAATGCTTCCTCACAACTAGTCCTTTACTAGCTGCAGCCATTGCTCGGCGGATAGTTAAAGCATTGGCATCGATTACTGAAAGCACGGGTGGGTTTGCAGCGTAAATATCGCGTTACCGAGCTGCGCAGAGAAAAGGCCAGACCGACTCTGAGGTAAGACGATATCACTCACACTTCACTGATATGAGTTTATTTCAAAACAAATCTCGCTTTAAACAATCTGTAATAAGCAGTAAGTTTGCTGACTGCTCTCAGAAGTGTCTGGTTTTGTGTGAATGTGCAGTTCTGAGGTGGCGCTAGTCGGCTAATGCTAATTGTTTATGTTTTGGTGATGCGTCAAATCAGCTGACAGTCAAATTAATCACATTTTAATTCAGTTAAATACATTTATATGCTCACTTATTATAAAGGTATGAGGCCTGCTTGGTAAGCTACTATCAAAAGGAGCATATTGTGGATATCTCTATAATGTGTAGTGCTTTAATAATTCCTCAATAATTCGTTAAAAGTGATGTTTAAGGAAAAACACTGCAGTTGAACGGGACACAAATTAATTAATAAATCTCACCATACTGATTTTTTACAATATTGCAGACGATTTTAGTTTACAGATGTTGTTTAAATATGTAAATAACTCCATATCTAATTAAACATGCATAGATTTACAGAACAGAAATCTGAATATTGTATAAAATCAGGTTAAGTATTTGTTTTTTTGAATGAATAATTTATTTTTTATCACTCCATAAATCAGAAAATACTGTCAACAGACAAACAAACACATTTCTCCATGTTTTTTAAGGAGTAAATGTCGTGTAAATGATATATGAACAAATATATTCGGAATATAGAGATGAATAAAAGTGTAAAGTTTGGTGTGTGTAAGAGAAGATTTTAATAAATATGGATTGGAAATTAAATCTAATGGCGCAAAAAGATCAAGTGCAATACAATAAACCTTAAATGTGTATTTTGGATGTTTTATTTGCAGTAGTCTGATGGTATGTAAGCAAAAATATCACTTCATAAATGAGAAAATACTGCCAACAACTATAAGCGCCTTTAAATTTTTCCGCATGTAAGTGAGACCACTTTTAAAGAAATGCATTTGCAACTCTACAGAATTAAATCATGTATTTTACACCAAAATGCATGTTTTATTCCACTAGTCAAAACAAAAATATAGCATTAAAATGACAAATGCATGAAAAAACAATGATTTGCCTCTAGTGTCTGAACTTGGATCTAACACAAAAACTGCTGGTAAAATCAAACCCGTAGTCGTTATACAGATGCATTGACAATAATTAAGTGCTAACTAACCTCATCTTTTTCTCCAAACAACGTTGTTCTGTTTGTGTTCAGCGCTCCGGAAGCTCGGCCTCTCCGAGAGGCTTGTATTGCACAGATGATCGCAGATCTCTGGCGCTCTGATGACGTGCTGTGAGACCATGTCCCTGCGGAACGTCACCGGTGATCTCCTGCACCGCCAGATCCGGGTGAGCAGCGTCCATCACCGCTTGATCTCCGAGCAGCAGACGTCAGACACGGTCCAATCGAAAAGCCTGGTTCAGTCACATGTACAACGATACACAATAAAGCGCTATACGAATGCAACATTCATAAGACGACCCCCGTTTTTCTAGATGTACCTTTTGGAAAAAGGCTTTGTGAAAACCCAAAATTGAAGTCACTGTTCACTCATCCTCATGTCGTTATGAACCTGTAATGAACATTAAAGGACAACGTCTGACGAATCTACAACCAGTTTTGCTGTGTAAAGCAGTCTCAGCAGCACAAGTGTGTGTAACGCTCTCATATCGTGTGTGTGTGTGTGTGTGTGTGTGTGTGTCTCTCTCTGTGTGTGTGTGTGTGTGTGTGTGTGTGTGTTTATGTGTGTCTCTCTGTGTGTGTCTCTCTCTCTCTCTCTGTGTGTGTGTGTGTGTCTCTCTGTGTGTGTGTGTGTGTGTGCAGGAGAAACGGGCTCTGGACTTCCAGAGACACTATCATGTGACCGATCCGTTTATAAAGCGTCTGGGGCTGGAGGCTGAACTACAGGTGATTGATGAATGATTGTGTTGACCCAGTGTTCATGTCTCGTCACGCCCGTATAGGAACAAAACAGTGTTTTCCTCCATTGCACATCAGTTAGTTGTACCAGGTTTGTACCGAGTCCCTTGTAAAGACATTACAGATGATGCATAGTATAAACAAGCAAGCAGATGAGCTCAGAATATGAATGCAACACGCTAAATTGCATGGTTTCACCTTGAAAACGATTAATATGACTTACAGAGATATACAGATATACAGACAAAACAGTGAGCCCAGAATACGAGTTTAACATTAAAAATGTTCCCCTTGAAAAGCATTCTAAAGAACGTTTTGGGCTAACCTGCTTGCCTGTATATAACATGTTTTATTAATAAGCTGCATACTAAATTTCATCCTCCACTGTCACCTTCTTAATGCATTAAATCATTTTCACGATAAGCATGTTAAACTGTGCTACTGTTTTTAGTCTCTAATATACTGTGGCAGATTCTGCATAAGTTTATATATATATTAGTGCTGTCAAACGTTTAATCGTTTTTGTTTACATAATAAATATATGTGTACTGTTTATTTATTATGTATATATAAATACACATACAGTATATAGAACATATTTATATTCTATATAAATATACTTAATATATAAACATAACATATTTTTCTTAAATATACATGCATGTGTTTGTATTTAATATACACAGTATACACTCAGATATTATGTAAACAAAAACTTTTATTTTGGATGCGATTTATAGCAATTAATCGTTTGACCGCACTAATATATATATATATAGACACACACACACACACTCTACTATATATACACATGTGTTTTCATTAATTTCGATTTTTTTTCTTTTTTTAGATTAACATATGAAGTTTAAAAAATCGTATATTTCAGTTAATGTATTTTTTGTATTTATTTCTAGTAAAAAAAAAAATTTTAGTTTCAGTTTACTATAATAACCCTGTGTTATGTATGTTTTGCCCTCCAGAGAAAGGACTAAGAACTATGAAAATATTTATCAGTATAATAATAGCAGACTTTTTTTTTACTGAATTAATTTTCCCCGAGGCCCACTTATAATTTTTGCACTAAAAATATAATTCGTGACAACTCATGCCAACAACGTGCAGCTGTATAAACGCCTCCTCCCGTGTGAAGTAACAATACTTTGCTTACTTTAGTATCAATAAATGTTCTTTTGAGGAAGTATTATATCTTACATACGTTGTAATCTCTCTGTTTTCAGGGTCACTCTGGCTGCGTCAACTGCCTGGAGTGGAATGAGAGAGGAGAGTAAGTTCAGAGCTCTTCACGTCTCCGTGTCTCTTCATAAACTCACTGGGTTTGTTCTTTCCAGTCTCCTGGCCTCGGGTTCGGATGACCAGCACGCCATCATCTGGGATCCCTTCCGACACACCAAGCTCATCAGTATGCACACCGGACACGCAGCCAACATCTTCTCAGTGAAGGTGAAGTCAAGGTTTTTCACAGTATGCATCTAGTAAACATGCCAGAATGTGTGCGCGCTCATCCGTGAACCGTGTGTGTTTACAGTTCCTCCCTCACTCCGGGGACCGGATCTTAATCACAGGAGCCGCCGACACCAAGGTGCATGTGCACGACGTGACGGTGAAGGAGACCATTCACATGTTCTCAGACCACACTAACCGCGTCAAACGCATCGCGACGGCTCCCATGTGGCCCAACACCTTCTGGAGCGCGGCGGAGGACGGGATCATCCGGTACGGATGGGTTTGCCCCCGCTGGTTTGGGGAGGAACTGCAGGGCTTGCATATCGAATCATATGTTAGATTAAAATAAATAAATGCTGCTGCGCGATAATCGCGATATAACCTTGTGCGATTATCAAATTACAGACTACAATTTTATTTAAATATTGTATAGTATTATGCTCTGTTTTATAGTGAAACATAATTATAATTATTAATTTGCCATTGTAATTTACAGCAGTGATATATTTCTGTTAAAACACTACTACTACTATTTGTACTATTAGTCTTTTTATTATTACCATAATTATGAACACACACACACACACACACACACATATATATATATATATAATAATTATTAGCAACATTCAAGTACTGTCAATATGCATATTTGTTGTTGAATTACTGGAGATACTTAAGTAAATATTTTATATACAGGGTTTGGCTGAGTTTGGAAATCTAATGCATATTAGTGTTATTTTATTACTTTTATGTTTTTATTAATATTTTGAATATTAAAACAATTTTTTATTTTATATATATATTTTTTTTATTTTATTCCAAAAAAATAATTATTATTAACTTAAAAAAAAAAAAATTGTGCTCTTTTTAATGTCTCTATAGTTTTTATTGCATTTTTTGTTCAGTTTAACGAAATTTCTGCAACTATAAAAATAAAATGCGGCAAATATTTTATATACAGGAGTTTGGAAATCCCTGATCTAATGCATACTAGTGTTATTTTATTAGCGTTAATGTACTATTATAGTTTTAAATAATATATTGAATATAAAAAAAAAGTTTTTTTTAATTCCAAAAATATATTGAGTTTTATTTACATTTTTTTTTATTTTTTTTTATTAAAATTTTAGTCATTTTTTTTGCTTGTTTTATCATTTGTAATATGTCTGTATAGTTTTATTGCATTTTTAGTTTTGATATTTTTTGCAAACACGAAATGCTGCAACTAAAAATAAAATGCGTCAAAGTTTTTACATATTTTATTTCCGTACGCATTTATTTTATTACAAGCAACCAAAATGTTTCTGATGGTTTTAGTTTCAGTTTAATAACCCTTCTGCACTTCTACAACTCTCATGCTCCAATCAGATTCCCTGAACTAGCACTAAGTGTGCGGTAATAAAGACGTCTGTCCAGTCGTGTTCAGTCTCGAGCCAGACGTTCAGTCATACGTCTCCTCGACGCTAACGAGGCTCGTGGGAACGGCTTGTATGTCCTTGAAAACTGTGTTCGAGTCTCTCCAGATGTTGTGTTGTTATGCGAATGAATGATGTGTGGATATAAAAACCCACAGCTGGTCCCTGACCAACGTCAGAGCCGACTTTTAGAGGACACACTGGTGCTTTATAAACATAAGGTGCCATCGCAAATAGCCACATTTAGCAGGCATAGAAGAGAAATCGAGCTAAAGTTCTCCAACCCATGGATTCCTATTGAAATGACTGGATTTGGCTGCAAAGTGGTAAATGTGCATCTTATTTAAATCGAACGTTTCTGGTCTGATTGTGGCAAAAGTGCAAATTAATCCGGCATCTCTTACTATCCAAGCCTCTGTCATACAGAGACACTTTTCACCATGCAATCGTTTTTCAAGCCTGCCGTCTGTTGTTTTTCCCATCAGGCAGTATGATCTGAGAGAGAGCAGTAAACGATCCGAGGTGTTAATTGATCTGACGGAGTATTGTGGGCAGCTCGTGGAAGCCAAATGTCTGGCCATTAACCCTCGGGACAACAACTACATGGCTGTGGGAGCCAACGGGCCCTTCGTCCGGCTCTACGACATCAGAATGATCCACAATCACAGGTGACATTAAAGGAATAATTCACTAATAAACACAGTCTATGTTATTATTAGTGTTCAAATGAACACGGATATTATTTGTTAATAATTTCCCCCCTCCACAGCAGCTCTCGAATCTCATTCACTTGTGTTCAATTAAAATCTTATCTGCGGCAGAGAAGACGATTATTAGTGTTTTTTTTTGTGTTTTTTTTAGAATTTAAATTCTTGGGTGGAATATTGCTTGTTACTGTATCTGTATATGAAAATAAGCTGCATCTGGTCAAAATTGCGTTATTGAATCGCAATGGTGAATAAAGCCTCGTTATATTATTCAGTTCAGAAATAATGTAAAATACTGGAAATTAGACCAAACTTGGTAACACTTTACAATAAGGTGTTGTTTGTTAACATTAGTTAATGTATTAACTAACATGAACAAACAATGATCAATGCATTTATTACATTATTCGTATTTGTTGACGTTAATTAAAATACAGCCATTCATTGTTAATTCATAATGCATTAACTAATGTTAACAAACACAACTTGCATTAGTAAAGTCTGAATGAAAAGTATAACATTTATATTAATTTTATAGCATTATTATAAACAACTAAAATGTATGTAAAGTGAAACTTAAACTACTGGCGTGTTTTTAAAATCACTGACATATTATAATTTATTCATTTTTATTTTAAGATTTTTAGTCAGTTTTAGTAATTTTACTGTGTAAAATTAAACGTCTGTATAATTTTATACATTTTAAATTTAGTTGTAGATATTTGTAGTGCTGTCAAACGATTAATCGTGATTAATCGCATCCAAAATATAAGTATTTGTTTACATAATGTGTGTATATGAATATAAATATATGCATGTAAGTATTTTCACCATATATGCTGTATGTGTGTGTGTTTATATATTCATAAATATACACAGTACACACATATATTATGTAAACAAAACTTTTATTTTTGATGCAATTAATCGCGATTAATCGTTTAACAGCTATAGTTAATAGTTATTTTAGTAAATATTAAACTAAATATACATTTTATTATTTTATTTCAGTTATCATTTATTTAAAGTATTGAAAATGTAATTTTTGCCCATATTTCGCGTGCCTGACATTCTTTGCATTATATGGACGTTTTATATCATAAGTCGCGACACGTTTCAGACGTGACTTATATTCCAGAAAACACAATACCTAGAAATCTGAGTTCTAGATCCATGTTGTTGTAACTTTGAGGGATGTTTTATTTAGTGTGTAACGTTACGCTCTTCTAGGAAGTCTATGAGTCCGAGTACCTCAGCCGGCGTTCACACGTTTTGCGACAAGCAGAAATCGATCCCGGACGGCGCTGGACAGTACTATGTCGCAGGTTTGTCGACTGTGTTTCTCATCTTCTGCATCAGAGCGGCACGCGTCATAATCGGTAAACCACGAACAATCCAGCGCTCTCCATTGACTTTGTATTGCGGGAAGCTGCGTCCTTGTCATTTATGACTTATAACAAAAAACAGAGCAATGTCTAAAAGCTGATGTGTGACGAAGTGTATCAAGCTATAAAACCCAGAACTACGTTTTTATAAGCTGTCGACACAAAAAACGAGAATCAGTGACACAAAAATAGAGCGCGATGTTTAGAGCGAAACATAATCGGTGACTGGAACCATTCATTATAAAGGATTATTTCCCCACCCGATGTGAGCCTGAGATATATTGAGAAGCTACATTGTATTGGTCCGTGTCAGTTACCTTGAGAAATGATCCAACATGACATTTTTGGGGTCGACAGCTTATAAAAACATACTTCTGGGTTTTTTATAGGAATGCACGATATTGGATTTTTGCCGATAAATTTCACCTCATTTTGGCCGATAGCCGATATTTAATTATTTTTAATCTAACTTTTTTTTAAACAAGAACTTAGCTGTTAGGATTAAATAAACTATAATAATGTTATTTTATAATGACCGTACATTGAAGATTTGAAAATAACTATAAATAAACTAATCACTGCATTTTATTTATTATTTTCAGAAGGATGCAGTGGTAACCTTAACATTTTATTTAATAATTTAACATTTGCAAATAGTCTAAAGCAAAAAAGGTTGTTGAAAATAGTTTAGAGCTCATAATTTGATTTAAAAAAATTACGTATTACACTGTAATTAATAAATAAATATATATAAAATTATTTATTCTAAGTGATTTTCTTTTGTTCATGTAATCTATAGCTTCTGACCTTTAAATCAAAACATTAAACTCGTGATTTTATGGCATTAATTACCATAATTATGTCATTCTGTACTGCAGAACAGACGTGATCTAATCGCTAGCACACCCTGAGCACATGCGAGTTAATATATTCATCATATCGGCAAGAAATATCGGCATAATCTTTCATATCGGGCCGATATTTACATTTAAAGCATAATCTGCTGATTCTGATAATATCGTGCATCTCTAGTTTTTTAGCTTGTTTGCTGTCACACAGCAGCTTTTAGACATCGTTCTGTTTTTAATTATAAGTCAGAAAAGACAACGAGGCAGCTTCCCGCAATACAAAGTCAATGGAGAGCGCTGGATTATGTGGGCGTGGCCTAAATGCACTCCATCTGTATTAGGATAAACACGTTTCACAGATGTTTCCCTCCGTTTGTAGGTCACTTACCCGTGAAGCTTCCCGACTATAATAACAGATTACGAGTTCTGGTGGCCACCTACGTCACGTTCAGTCCTGACGGTACCGAGCTGCTGGTGAACATGGGTGGAGAGCAGGTAAACCAGCGACGCTTGCTGCTGATAGCTGCTGCTGATGATGTTTGATGCGCAGTTACGCAATACTGCTTCCTGTTTGCAGGTTTATTTATTTGATCTGACGTTCAAACAGAGGCCGTACACCTTTCTGCTGCCCAAAAAAAGCCACACGTCATCGGGTAAGATGTGAATGCTGTCGCAGAAACAGATTTTATTAGTATAAATATATTAGTCATTCATATTACTGCGTTTAGGATGATATAGCTAAAGTTTTATAGGTTTAAAAAAAAAGATTTTGCTTATTTCTAGTGCTGTCAAACGATTAATGGCTTTCAAAATAAAAGTTTTATTTACATAATATATGTGTGTATGCTGTTTATATTTATTATGTGTATATAAATACACACACATGCATTTTTATATATATATATACTTATAAAATGTTGTTTATTTAGATATAATATAAATATATACATGTTAGAAAAAATATTTACTGCATGTGAGTGTATTTATATAAATATACACAGTACACTTATATTATGTAAATAAAACTTTTATTTTGGATGCGATTTAATTGTTTGAATCACTAATTATTTCACTTAAAGATGTTTAACATATTGCAGTGCAAGGTTGTTACAGTTTACTAAAACTAAAATTAATACAACAAATAAAAAATAATTCATTTTTGAAACAATAAATACATACAATACAAAAATATTAACTGAAATAAAGTATTTTAGCTAGCTGCCAAGACTACATTTCCCATTTTATTTAACTTTATTTACTAAAAATACTACTAAAACTAAAAGTAAAAAAAACACGACAAAAACACAAGTTACTAAAACTTTAAAATTACATTAAAACGGAAAATATTAAAATGAAAAAATAAAAACTATTATTAATAAATAATAATAATAGCATCTAAATTATACTAAAATAATGTTGCAGTAAGGAAGCCCGTTTCTGCCACTGAATAAAAAATTAAAAAGGTTATTGCGAGTTTACATATTGCAATTTTTTATTTTTTATTGCGAGTTTACATATTGCAATTCCAATTTTTTTTTTTTTTTTTTTTTGCGAGTTTACATATTGCAATTCCAATTTTTTTTTATTTTTTTTTATTGCGAGTTTACATATTGCAATTCCAAAAAAAAAAAAAAATTTATTATTGCGAGTTTACATATTGCAATTCCAAAAAAAAAATAACATTATTATTGCGAGTTTACATATTCCAATTTTTTTTTTTATTCACGCAATTGCGAGTTTATCATATTGCAATTCCAAGTTGTTGTTTTTTTTTTTTTTTTTTGAGTTGATATAAAGTCAGAATTTGCGAGATACAAACTCACATTTCTGAGAAAACTGTTTCTGATTCACAGAAATGTATCTCTTCATATTTACTTATCAACGTTTTACTACTTAATTTTAAATGAGAGACGCTATTAAAACATCCGATCTCAAACTCACAAATAACGAGACAAGGAAGAGTCGTCAGACTAATCATGTGCTCTTGACTCGTTTAGAGGTACAAAACGGGAAGACGACCAACGGTGTGTCCAACGGGATTCATCTTCCTGCTAGCCGCCTCAAACTGGCTAAAGTTTCCAGGTAAGACTGATTTATGTGTGTAATGCTAACATTGATGCCGTCTCTGTCACGTTCCTGGGATGTTATTAGCATCAGAGGCTAGTGTGAGCTGTGGTCTATATTTGCATCTCCAGCGGCTCCAGCGATCTTCCTCCTCATCTGGAGCGGATCAAGCTGCAGGCTAACGATGCGTTCGCGCGCCAGCAGTGGACTCAAGCCATCCAGCTCTACAGTCTGGGCATCCACGAAGCCGGCCACAACGCCATGCTGTACGGAAACCGCGCCGCCGCGTACATGAAGAGAAAGTGGTACGATAAACGCTTCCGATGCGGTTAATAAAACATCACATTGGAAACCGCATGCATGCATCACATGCAGTTTATATTGCATCACAGCCCTTTGTGCATTGAGGCATGATGCTATGGGTGAATATTACTTCACCAGAACATGAAGTCAAGTTTTCTGAAATGCATATTAAAATGTGCAAATGAGGTTAAATATGCACAAGGTTCAATATCGTGCAAAATTCAAAAATCATTGATTGTGTTTGCTTTTTAAATTAATTAAACTTACACTAACACTAGATATTTAGATAATTTTCTAGATAATTTTTAAACAATTCTCTTATGTTCACCAAGGCTGCATTTATTTGATCAGAAATACAGTAAAAATAGTGAAATATTATTATGATTTAAAACAGCTGTTTTCTATATGAATATGTGTTAAACTGTAATTTATTTCTGTGATTAAAGCTGTATTTTCAGCATCATTACTGAAGTCTTCAGTGTCACATGATCTTCAGAAATCATAATAATATGCTCAACAAACATTTCTGATTATTATTATTATCAATATTTAAAACAGTTGAGGATATTTTATTCAGGATCAAAATATCAGCATTTATCTGAAATAAAAAGGTTATGTAACATTATACGCTATACCATTCAAAAGCTTTTAATTTAAAAAAAATATATAAAAAAAATTGGGGGGGGGTTAATGAGATTAATAATTTTATTAAACAAGGATGTTTTAAATTGATAAAAAGTGATGATAAAGACATTCATAATGTCACAAAAGTTTACTATTTCAGATAAATGCTGTTCTTCTGAACTTTCTATTCATCAAAGAAACCTGAGAAAACTTTTCTCTGCTGTTTTCAACATAATAATAATAATAATGTTTTTTAGCAGCAAATCAGCATATTATAATGATTTCTGAAGGATCATGTGACACTGAAGACCATGCTCTAAATTCAGCTTTGATCACCGAAATAAATTACATCATAAATGTATTCAAATAGAAAACAGTTATTTTTAAATGGTACAAATATTTCAATATTTTGCTATAGTTCGGATCAAATAAATGCAGGTTTGGTGAGCAGAAGCGAATTCTTTTAAAAAAACATAAAAAATATTTATGTCCAAAAACGTTTGACTTTTTTTTTTTTTTTTTTTGATTTCAAAAAATAAATAATAATAAGTGGGAAAATATTGCTGCTGAAAAAGAAAGTGGGTGGGACTAATGCACTCTATAAACACTTAAAGGGACAGTTCATACAAAAAAAAAATTCTGTCATTAATTACTCACCCTCATGTCTTTCCAAACCCGCAAGACCTTCATCTTCAGAACAGATTAAGATAGATGCCTTTAAAATAGTCTGAAACAATGCACAATGAAAAGCCCCAAAATCAACCAGTGCATGTACACAAAAGATGTAGTGTCTTACCGTAATCAGTGTTTTAATGTGAATGGTTTCTGTCAGGGACGGCGATCACTACGATGCGCTGCGGGACTGTCTGAAGGCCTTGTCTCTGAACCCGGCTCATCTGAAGGCACACTTCCGCTTGGCACGCTGTCTGTTTGAGCTCAAGTACGTGGCCGAGGCTCAGGAGTGTCTCGATGACTTCAAGGGCAAGTTTCCCGAGCAGGCGCACAGCAGTGCATGCGATGCGCTCGACAAAGACATCAAGGCGGCGCTCTTCTCAAAAACAGACTCCTGTAGGTTCAAGTCTTGGATTTGTTTTCTGTGCATGCATTTGAATAATCAACACTCTCTGCATATTATGGAATAATTTAATATTGTTTTAGAAAGTAATTCTACTTACAAAGGCTGCATTTGTTTGATTAGAATTACCGTAAAATTAATAAATATTATTATAATATAAAACAGTTGTGAATATGTGTTAAACTGTAATTTATTTCTGTGATCAAAGCTGTATTTTCAGCATCTTCCGTGTCATGTGATCTTTAGAAATCATTATAATATGCTGCTCAAGAAACATTTCTGATTATTATTATCGATGTTGAAAACAGCTGTGCTGCGTATTTTTGTGGAAATTTTGATTATTTTTATTTTTCATGATTCACAGATTAATAGAAATCTCAAAAAATCTAATTTGTAAATAGTCTAAAGCAAAAAAGGTTGTTGAAAATAGTTTAGAGCTCATAATTTGATTTTAAAAAATTACGTATTACACTGTAATTAATAAATCAATATATATATAAAATTATTTAATTTAAGTGTCATGATTGTGATTTTCTTTTGTTCATGTAATCTATTGTTTCTGACCTCTAAATAAAAACATTAAACTCGTGATTTTATGGCACAGACGTGATCTAATCGCTAGCACACCCTGAGCACATGCGAGTTAATATATTCATCATATCGGCATCATTTTTCATATCGGGCCGATATTTACATTTAAAGCATTATCTGCCGATTCCGATAATATCGTGCATCTCTAGTTTTTTAGCTTGTTTGCTGTCACACAGCAGCTTTTACACATCGTTCTGTTTTTAGTTATAAGTCAGAAATGACAAGGACGCAGCTTCCCGAATAATCGACACTCTCTGCATATTATTTTTCATGCATCCAGCTGACGACAAGAAGGCGAACAGCTCCATCCGCTTCCATAACTTCAGCCGGAAGGAGTCCATCCCGGAGGACGAGATCGTGCTGAGAGAGCGAAGCTTCGACTACAAGCATCGCTACTGTGGACACTGCAACACCACCACTGATATTAAAGAAGCCAACTTCTTCGGAAGGTGTGTTTACTGACTCGTTATTCCCTTCTAATGAATATGTTATTATCAATATTATTACCTGAAAAAGACCAGTTTTATGATTCAGAGGTGTTTTAATAGCCACACACCTTGATTATTTGCACTACATTTTTACTAGTGCTTGGCGATGATTAATCGCATCCAAAATGAAATGTTTGTTTATATAATATATGTGTGTACTGTGCATATTTATTATGTATACTATATATAAAGACATATAAACACATGCATGTGTGTAAAAAATGTTAAATATATACAATGTACACACTCATATATTATGTACACAAAATTGTTTACCATATTTTTTACGTGAAGCATTCTGAATCGACATGTCAAAAATGCTTGTTGAGTTAAATTAAATGCATTCTTGTATAGTTATGGCACAAGCAAGGCCAGGGTCATGGGTTCGATTCCCAGGGAATGCATGATTGATAAAAGCTTGAATGCATTGTAAGTTGCTTTGGATAAAAGCATCAGCCAAATGCATTAAAGAGTAAGTTTATCGGTTTTCAACCAGCTTTGTGTTGGTACAATATCGGTAGTATATGTAAATGAACAGTGTGCACTTTCTCTGTGAATCCTGCATTTAGATATACCTGATTATTTGCCAGCAAAAGTCGTCCGGGTTATGCAAAACCCTTTTTATTAAAACTAAAGATCGAGCTTTTGTAGTTTTGTAAACGGTCGGATGGACAGGAAAAATTAAAAGTGCATTATCGGTGTGCAAGCTTTGGGAAAAAGGAAACCTCACAGCCCTTTTTTCACATTTCTACTGCATTGATATTCAGTGGTGAATTCCCTCTTTCATATCGATGTGAATAATGTCTCGTATCCACATATAATCAATGTCGTATGTGTTTCTAAAGGAGTATGTATGAGACCGCAGCACTTGACTTGTTCGATTGTGTTTCTACAGTAAAGGCCAGTACATTGTGAGCGGTTCAGACGACGGCTCGTTCTTCATCTGGGAGAAAGAGACGACGAACCTGGTACGGATCTTACAGGGGGACGAGTCTATCGTGAACTGTCTGCAGCCGCATCCCAGCTACTGCTTTCTGGCCACCAGCGGCATCGACCCCGTGGTGCGGCTCTGGAACCCCAGACCAGAGGTGCTAACCGTCTCACGGACTCACAACTAACGGACTCACGATTCACCGAATCACGACTCACCGACTCACGATTCACCGACTCACTGAATCACAACTAACGGACTCTCACTGACTCACCGACTCACGATTCACCGAATCACGATTCACCGAATCACCGACTCACAACTAACGGACTCTCACCGACTCACGATTCACCGACTCACAACTAACGGACTCTCACCGACTCACGATTCACTGAATCACAACTAACGGACTCTCACGATTCACCGACTCACGATTCACAGACTCACGATTCACCGGCTCACGATTCACCGGCTCACGATTCACCGGCTCACCGGCTCACGATTCACCGACTCACGAGTCACCGACTCACGATTCACCGACTCACGATTCACCGACCCACGATTCACCGACTCACGATTCACCGGCTCACGATTCACCGGCTCACGAGTCACCGACTCACCGACTCACGATTCACCGACCCACGATTCACCGACCCACGATTCACCGACTCACGATTCACCGACTCACGATTCACCGACTCACGATTCACCGACTCACTGACTCACGATTCACTGACTCACGATTTACTGAATCACGATTCACTGACTCACCGACTCACAATTCACCGACTCACCGGCTCAAGATTCACCGGCTCAAGATTCACAGACTCACGATTCACAGACTCACGATTCACAGACTCACGATTCACAGACTCACGATTCACAGACTCACGATTCACAGACTCACCGGCTCACGATTCACCGGCTCACGATTCACCGGCTCACAGACTCGCGACTCACCGACTCGCGATTCACAACTTACGCAACTCGCGATTCACTGACTCACGAACCACCGACTCACGATTCACTTACATATGATTCACCGACTCACGATTCACTGACATATGATTCACCGACTCACGATTCACCGACTCACGATTCACCGACTCACGATTCACTTACATATTATTCACCGACTCACGATTCACCGACTCACGATTCACCGGCTCACGATTCACCGGCTCACGATTCACCGGCTCACCGACTCACGATTCACCGACTCACGATTCACTGGCTCACCGGCTCACGATTCACTGGCTCACGATTCACTGAATCACCGACTCACGATTCACAGGCTCACGATTCACTGACTCACGATTTACTGAATCACGATTCACCGACTCACGATTCACCGACTCACGATTCACCGACTCACGATTCACCGACTCACGACTCACAGACTCACCGGCTCACGATTCACCGGCTCACGATTCACCGGCTCACGATTCACCGGCTCACGATTCACCGACTCACGATTCACCGACTCATGATTCACAACTTACGCAACTCACGATTCACCGACTCACGATTCACCGACTCACGATTCACCGACATATTATTCACTGACTCACGATTCACCGACTCACGATTTACTGAATCACGATTCACCGACTCACGATTCACCGACTCACGATTCACCGACTCACGACTCACCGACTCACGACTCACAGGCTCACGGTTCACCGGCTCACGGTTCACCGGCTCACGGTTCACCGACTCACGGTTCACCGACTCACGGTTCACCGACTCACGGTTCACAACTTACGCAACTCACGATTCACCGACTCACGATTCACTGACATATTATTCACTGACTCACGATTCACCGACTCACGATTCAATGACTCACGATTCACAGACTCACCGACTTTTACATGACATTTAGTAACTTTTAAAATGCATTAAAGGACTATTTCACCCAAAAATTAACATTAGCTGAAAATGTTCTCACTCTCAGGTCTATCCGAGATCAAGATGAGTTTGTTTGGAGGAATGTCTCAGCAATGGATGCTCTGCAGTGAATGGGTGCCGTCAGAATCAGAGTCTCCAGATGTTAACTGATGGACTGGAGTGCTGTGGATTATTGTGATGTTTTCCTCAGACTCTCATTCTGACTGCACCCATTCACTGCAGAGCATCCATTGCTGAGACATTCCTCCAAACCTGATGAAGAAACACTCATCCTAATCTCGGATGGCATATCTTTAGGGCAAGTTGACTGCACCAATGTAACCTGTGTCCTCTCCGATCACCAGTCGGAGAACGAGAACTGTCGGGTGGTGGAGGACATGGAAAGCGCGGCTCAAGCCAACCAGAAGCGCATGAATGCGGATCCGCTGGAGGTGATGCTGCTAAACATGGGCTACCGCATCTCGGGTCTGAGCAGCCGAGGCACCGAGGGCTCAGACGATGAAGAGAGCTCAGACGGCCAGGTTCAGTGCCGCTCCAGCTAGAACACCGTCGACGAGAGAGCGAAGCACTTTAGATATTTACTGTGCGATTTCAGTTCAGAGTGAATGAATGCTGCCGCTCCGCACTATGCAGATGGACGTGAGAAAGTTTCCTCCGAGAGTTTCACGATCCAAGCCAAGCACCTATAAATCAATACCCGCAACACATTCGCCGCGCCGCCGTCAGGTTAAAGCTCGTAAAGTCGCGCTGCACTTGGGTCTTTCTAATGCGCGGGGCTTGCTTTTCAACATGATTTTGTCTGGTTTTGTTTCTTTCCCCGAATGAACCTGATGATCTTTGAGCGCCGGAGGACAGAAAATGAGTGTTAATGTTCATATAAATATGTTTGTAGGTCTGCAGCACTTTCGTTTGGAATTAATTCTGGAGAAATAAACAGTGTTTGTGTTCGACCCAGACTTGCATTGTGAATATTTAGCTGGGACTGAAAGTGTTTGTTGATGTTTTGAAGGGGATTTGTTTATCTTTTCCTTCATCGGCACGAGCGGAGGACGTCTAACGGCTGCTCTTTTATCTCCATCGATGAACCTGAGAAGAGAGGAATAAAGACTGTGAGATTTAACAGCAGTATAAAGATGGGTCTATTTTGAGATGTTTATGTTTGGGATTTCAGCACAGTTTAAAAAAACAAGACATTTAAAGCTCTGTCGCTGCTGTTATGATCATTGGTGGGGTTTTTCAGAGGGAAATATGATATTATATATTTCTCATCAACAGCATGGCTTTGTAAACGCAGTAATTATGGAGATAAACTAGATTGATCTTATTTCAGACGTAGAGTCGTCGGAAGCACAGCCACTCTATTTTCCCATCTGTCTCAAATAAAATTAATTTATTTACAAATATGTGTATTTTTATTTATATTATTTACTTCTTAAAGCCAGCTCATAATGCAGGGTTTCATGAATTTCAATTTAAGTGCTTTTTAAGACCAATTAATGAATTTATGTGTTAAGTTTTAGTTACCTATAATAATCTTGACACTAGAATAATAACTTCTAGACCTGGGCATTATGTAAAAAATATCTTGACGATAAACGCCTTAATATTGCATTATACACGTTTACTATAGTGAAACCACGGTTCATTTTCTCAAAGGATTTGTATTTGTGTATTCTTTCTTTCTTTTATAACTGTAGGCCTACTGCCGTAATTGTTTTGTGTTGTTTAATAAAAAATAAATTGCGAAAAAAAGACCCACACCGAAGTCCGTATAAATGATGGTTCGTGAAACGTTATTAACGGGTTCACAAATCATTTGATTCAGTTTGGGACTCCGAGAGCGGATCGCAAATCACTCAATTCAAGACATGATTCGCAAAAACGTCCCGATCCAAAGGCCCCTTCGCACCAAGAATGATAACTATAACTTTATTAATACTCAAACTCGTTACAGCAGGACGGATTCTGATTGGCTGTCAGTGTTTGAATCAGCTGGAAAAAATAATTCTGAAAGTGATTCCATCGATATCGTTATAGCTGTGGTTCGGGCTCTACGGTTCTTTAACACCGAGAAGGATTTTTAGATCTATATCGTTATCGTTCTTGGTGTGAACAGGCCATAAATCAAATTATTCGCAAGTTGGAGTGCTTCGAAACGGTGAAGCATTTAGTGACGTAACGGTTTAACTGATTCGTATTTCT
This sequence comes from Oxygymnocypris stewartii, assembly GCA_003573665.1. NCBI lineage: Eukaryota > Metazoa > Chordata > Actinopteri > Cypriniformes > Cyprinidae > Oxygymnocypris > Oxygymnocypris stewartii. Next base: position 20,067 of record QVTF01006764.1, read on the forward strand.
CAATGTACGTGCTTTTTAAAGTCATTACAAGCGATGGTGGAATTTGGACACGAATGTCTGTTTTGATCTGTTTTTATTTGCTGAGAATCGCTTGAACTGAATGATCGAAGTCACGAGTTTGAATCATTCGGAGTGATTCAGCGTAAATGATTCACTCAATTGAATCGCTCCTCTGCTTCTTCAAGAAATCGATCAAAATAGGTTCATCTATGGTCAAAACAATATCAACTTTCAATGGGTTTAGACAAAAAAAAAACAAGTTTTCATTCCCCACTGACTGATATACGTTCTTGTTTTAGGCGTAAACTAATTTAGTTCAGTTTCTCATATCGCATCTCCAGTAAATGCCTTGATTTTATGACGTTTAGATATTCGTTTTGGAAAATGATATAAACACTGAGTAAGATTTTTATTATGCAGTGCATGCAATATTTAATGCCATGCCTTTATGAACATCTGCTCCAATTTAAGACCTATCGTGGATAATTAAGACTTTTTAAGAAACCGTGTAATGCATCTGTCCTAGTTTGGTTTTCAACATACGAGCGATTAAACCAATGCATTTCTATTGGAAATAAAGTAGAATGCATGTTATTTTGATTTTACCGCTTATAAAGCGTAGCCTCAAGATTCCAGCACAGACGGGATTCTCGCAGCTGATTGGCTGCTCTGAGATTATGCAAATACATTGGTCGAGTGCTGCTTTGATGAAGGTGTTACATTGACTTTCCCTCGCCCACAATTACTCAAAGTCTGTGTTGTGCTGAATCGTTAGTTTCTATTCTCCGTGTGTAATTCATTTGAAGGAAGGCTGTGTCCTGACCTACATACACTAATGAGGGAAGTATAGTGCACATCCAGGCCAGATGTAGTATGCATACTGTGCATTTACCACCTTCCATTGCAATTTTAACACCTCTATATTTTTGAACTCATTATTTGATCCGACTTATAAAAGTTAAAGCTGTTCTAGTCACTGTATTTATTCCCAAGATCTTAAAGAGTGATTTTAATCTGATTTAACCCATACAAATGGTTTTTCGTGATAAGTTATTAATTGTGTTTTGTTATAAATTAAAGTATTTGGGTTGGTTTCGGTGCATGCTCGTAATAGTTAAAGGAAACTCAAATTAAAACTGATTTTAGTTCAAAATAATGGTTAACTAACATAAAATACATATTTTTTTAATATATATATATATTTCAGCTAGTCATCTCATTTTTATTTATTTGTAATAAAACGGAATACAAATATAAAAACTATACATATATATTAAAAAACTAAGATATTAGTAAGTCACATGTAGCAACATTTCACTGCGCAGTATTCACTATGTAGTATGCACCACGTCCACATTACTGTAGTGTGCAGACAATGGCCTATGCTTTACAATAGATGTATCTCATATATCAGTATATATATATATATCATATATAGTACAGTAACCAGATGGACCCAGATACAAGCCACACCGCTGGGATCTAATGCATGGAGCCCTGGCCTCGTCTCTACTGGAAGACATTATAAATTCACATTTAATGACTTATATTCAAATATAAGTATATATTTACATAGGCCACTTTGAGCTTGATGATGTTATTACTACGTTTTTGACGGAAAGAAGGCCATATTAGCCTAATATTATATTGGTAATGTTATTATACACTGGCTGTCAACGTTTTGGAATAATTTAATAGTTTTAGTTTTTTTTTTAGAAAGTAATTCTACTTACTAAGGCTGCATTTGTTTGATTAGAATTACCGTAAAATTGCCTAAATATTATTATAATATAAAACAGCTGTTAATATGTGTTAAACTGTAATTTATTTCTGTGATCAAAGCTGTATCTTCAGTGTCACATGATCTTCAGAAATCATAATAATATGCTGCTCAAGAAACAGTTCTGATTATTATCGATGTTGAAAACAGCATATTTTTGTGGAAATTGTGATGTATTTTATTTTTCATGATTCACAGATTAATAGAAATCTCAAAAGAACAGCGTTTATTAGAAATAAATGCGACTTTAGTAGGTCGCTTTTAATCAATTTAATGCATTCTTTATGAATAAAAGCATCCATTTATTTGTTTCTTTCAAATCAGCACATTATTATGATTTCTGAAGATCACGTGACACTGAAGATGCTGAAAATACAGCTTCTATCACAGAAATAAATTACAGTTTAACACATATTCACATTGAAAACATCTATTTTAAATGTAAATAATGTTTCACTGTTCTACAGTATTTTTAATTAAATAAACGCAGCCTTGTCGAGCAGGAGAGACTTCTATCATTGTACTGGTGGCACGCACGCCGTCGCGATGACGTCACCGCGCACAGACGGTAATGGCGGATGTTACCGAGAAAGACGCAATGAAGCACTTCCACGGCGGTTTCGAGAAAATCGACAAAGAAATGTGCCGTTATCCGCTCTGCATCGTCTGGACTCCCATCCCGGTTCTGACGTGAGTGGCGACCGGAGCCGTTCTGACGCGTTTAACGTGCGCTGCGGCTCTGCTGAACCGAGCTCGTATAATCCTCACCTATATGTGTTTGATAAAGTAAACATACTTCAGCTATAAACACAGATCGCTGTTATTAAGTTAAGTCACCTTTATATATAAAGCACTTTTAATAATACAGATTGTGTCAAAGCAGCTTTACAGTATTAAATAGTGTCAATAATGCAGAAGAACAATGATAAACACTCAAATATGCTGATTGTCAAACGATTAAGCGCGATTACAAAATAAAAGTTTTGTTTACCTAAAATATGTGTACTGTGTATATTATGTATATATAAACACACACACATACAGTATATATATTGAAAATATTTACATGTATATATTATCATATTTTAGTTCTGCCAAACGATTTATCGCGATTACAAAATAAAAGTTGTTTACATAATATATGTGTGTGTACTGTGTATATTTATTATGCTTGCATAAATACACACACATACAGTATATATATTGAAAATATGTACATGCATATTTATATTATATATAAGTATATTTAGTATATTTTCTTAAACATATACATGCATGTGTGTGTGTATTTATATATGCATAATAAATATGACCCTCTTTGTGAAATCAAAATCTAATTATGAGATAACGAGCATCAAAGTTGGATTTTAACTATTAATTTCACTATAATTTAAATCTTTGGCATGCATTACTCCGTCAATATTACAAATATGAAGGTTAAATGTTCACAGAATGTGCTTTAGCGTGTGAAGAATGATTTTATGTAAACACAAAAAAATATGTTAGCTGGTTTTCACAGAGAGGTGTATACATATAATACTATGTGAATAAAAACATTTATTTTAGACGCGATTAATCGTTTGGCAGAACTAAAATATAATAATGTATACATGTAAATATTTTACATGTGTGTGTGTTTATATATACATAATAAATATACACAGTACACACAAAACATATTTTATGTAAACAAAGCTTTTATTTTGGATGCGATTAATCGCGATTAATCGTTTGCCAATCAGGATAATCGAGTGTTTACTATTGTCTTCTGCAGTATTAATGGTTTGGCAGCACTAGTATTATTGTTGTTGTGTTCGCAGGTGGTTCCTGCCCTTCATTGGTCACATGGGCATCTGCACATCCACCGGTGTGATCAGGGACTTCGCCGGCCTTATTTCGTATCAGTGAGTTTATATCTGAAGATTGAGCCGACTGTGTTTTTATCATGAATGCATTCATGCGCTGACTACTTTCATATATACTTTCCGCAGGAGGACAATATGGCGTTCGGAAAACCGACAAAGTGAGTTTAAAACTAGTGAATGTTAATTAATTAATTAATTAAATTATGAAAACAAAATCTAATATAGCTGTTTCCATTCAAAGTTACACTCAAAATTGGAATTATTCGGTAAAAGTGTTAAAATTTTTTTAGTGTACTGTCTCTTTAAGACTCAATGTTGTGCTAATTGCGCTCCTCTTTAAATGCTCAAGCAGGATGGATTCTGATTGGCTGACGATGTTTTTATCGTTCATCAGCTAGAAGATAAATGTGGAGTTATTATATAGTTGTGGAGCGGCCTTTATTATGCTATATCTTTAATTGTTATCATTATAATTATTGTCCTTTATTTAAACGACCCTTTAGTTTGTACAAAAAAACAGTTTTGTTTAAAGTGCCCCTGTTATGGGTTATGAAAGATTCATATTTTGTTTTGAGATCCCTAATAACAGGTTAAAATGCATGCAAGATTAAAAAACACTTTATTTTTACCTTACTTGCTCAACGACTCTCAAACGATACATTTTCTAAGCCCCGCCTCTGCCTGACGCTACTCTGCTCTGATTGGTCGATTTCATTTAAAGCAGTGTTTGTGTACAGTGTTACCTCCGCACCTAGTGGCAAAGAACGAATTTGCATTTTCATTCAGACCAATGAGAAAACACCAACAAGTGGGTGGGGCTATGCTAATGTCAAACAGGGATTGGTTTAAAAATGACTCGATTCAATGATTCAGAGTCGACTCGTTCTTTCGAGAGAAGATAACTTTATACATATGTTTCCATCCAAATTCATTGTAATATCGCATAAAACAATTGCGAATAAAGCACAGTTTCCATCCAATCAGTTGAAGAGAACGAAATCTTCACTAAATAACTTGCGATAAATATCACGAAGAAAAATGGCATGTGCTGCAGAAGGCACTGTATGTGTAATACTTTTAAATACAATATATTACGAGCTTCGGAGCGCGCTCATGTAATCTTATTTTCGGATCCTGCTGTTTGGGAGATAATTATAACGAGAAGCTGACAAAATTAGCATATTAGATGTTGTGCAACGAGATCGGTCCAGTTTATCGCAATGTCTTTTTTGATATACATTAAGTAATTTATTCGGTAAAAGTGTTTACATCGTAGTTTATGTGCATGTTTTCTTACCGGATCCTACTTAGTTGAGCGCATACGTTTTTTATGCACATTTGGCATTTTTTAATTTATGCGCTATCCCAAAATGTGCATAAAAATATGTGTATGGAAACATGTGACCGATATCACGTGTGCATATGAGACTGAATACTGTAGAAATAGTGTGTGACTGATTCAATGACTGCTGTTTTAGGTACTGGAAGCTGGATAAGAATAAAGTGTACGGCGGCGGAGCGAACGCCTGGGATTTAGCCGTGCACGAGGCGTCCGAGGAGTACAAAACCAGAATGGTCAGAGCTCTACTGTAATGTGTGCTTGTAGGGTAAACATATGCCCTGGTTTTCTGAAGTCACTGCACTGAAGTGACTAAAATACCCCGGTTTTGGCTTAATCTTACTGAAGGTAATGACTGAAAAATAAGACAAGAATCAAAGAGAAATGATGATTCAGTCAGTGTGGAAGAACTTGACTGTCTGCAGAAAGCAGCTGAACACCTCTGGTGTGACTTTAAATGAGCCACAAACTCATCACCAAACACTAATGACTTGTACATATTGGTTCAGTCCTTTCATACACTTAAAAACTGATGCAACAGAGATGGAAATACAATTTTTAAGTACATTAGTTTCTTTGTCGCCACAGTTTAAAAGTGCTTTTTTCTCTTCTAAAGAAGGGGTGCCAATACTTTTGTCCATATAATGAATGTACAAGTCATTGGTGATGAGTTTTTGTCTCATTTAAAGTCACAGCAGAGGTGTTCAGCTGCTTTCTGCAGACCAGTCAAGTTCTTCCACACTGACTGAATCATCATTTCTCTTTGATTCTTGTCTTATACACAGAGACACTGTCATGTTACAATAGAAAAGAGTCCAAACTGTTGCTATACAATTAGATTCCCTAGAATATCATTATATGCTTAAACATTAAGATTTGTACTCATGGAGATTACTAAAGTACTCAAACCTTTCATTAGAAGGGGTGCCAATACTTTTGTCCATATAGTGTAGTTTGACCAATAGCGTGCAGGCGTTGTTTATCTACAGTAGAGGTGTGTGATATTGACAAAACAATTATATCTCGATATTTTCTGGGATTTTATCGATAACGATAATTAGAGGATATTTAGCTGAGTGTGTTTCTGTAAGGACTGCCGTGGACAGCTGATGCCTGAAGTTTCTTACTTTACTTTTAGTCATTTAGCAGACGCTTCAGAGTCGACTCGTTCTTTTGAGAGTCGATAACTTTATACACGGAGCACTTTCAGATTCATAACTCTGCCGGATGTGTTCATTCACGCACACTGCATTCAGAAATACTTGTATGCAACCCAATTAATTTCCACATTTGTACCTGACGCTGTTCGTTGTGTTTGCAGCACAATCTGTGTTGTGATAACTGTCACTCTCATGTGGCCATGGCTCTGAACCTCATGCGCTATAACAACAGCTCGTCCTGGAACAGGGGCACCGCGCCGGCTGGCCGCATCCACAGCAAAA
>QVTF01006765.1:0-17500 GCA_003573665.1 Oxygymnocypris stewartii
CATGCGAGATCAAGATGAGCATATATATACACACACACACCATATACACACACACACACCACACGCACAGACACGCGTGACAGAGGAGTAATGTGCATGCGAGATCAAGATGAGCATATATATATACACACACATACACACACACACACACGCACACGCACAGACACGCGTGACAGAGGAGTAATGTGCATGCGAGATCAAGATGAGCAGATCAAAGGCTGGTATCAGAATAAACACACGACAGCTACAGTATAAGCAGACAATGCGTGTCACGCTGGAGCGGTTATTTGATATGCGTGCGTATAGCGGGCAGGAATGCAGACAGGTCTTTCCCGTAGCCGTCAGTCAAACATCAAAGCTCTCGTAACACTTCTTTACAGAGCACGATTATTTTTAGAGCCGCTATCTGAAATCGGCATGACAGGACGGCGTAAACAAACACGTGTGTCTGAACCTGTGAGGATGAGCATCGCAGCGTAAACAAACGCTGTCTTAACCTGTCTGTCTGAAGCGTGCTTCTCACTTTCTCTCAGTCCTCTGACACTAGAGCAGACATCTGTCAAGATATTGGGGTGGATGTTTATAAAGGCCTTCAGGATTCACCACGTGTACAAAACATGAAATGCATGATATGTTAAATAAACTTCTGCTCAATGGTTTGGGTAAGATTTTGTAATGATTTTGAAAGAAGTCTCTTATGCTCATCAAGACTGCATTTGTATTGAATGCTTTTTTATATAAATATGCACCATTTGTTGTTGTTGTTCTATTGCCACTTGGACCTAACAATAGAAACCTAGTCAGAAGTGTGTTGTGTGGATCTGAGAGATTTGAGTGGGTGAATAGGGGACATTTCTGCAAAGGAGTGTGGGAAACACTGGACACCGTTTGCATGTGATTGAGGGGAGTGACCGTGTGTGTGTGTGTGTGTGTCTGTGTGTATGTGTTTGGTTTGTGTGTGTGTGTGTGTGTGGTGTGTGTGTGTGTGTGTGTTGTGTGTGTGTTTGCGCGTGCGCGTGTGTGTGTGTGTGTGTGTGTGTGTGTTGTGTGTGTGTTTGCGCGTGCGCGTGTGTGTGTGTTGTGTGTGGTGTGTGTGTGTGGTGTGTGTGTGTGTGTGTGTGGGTGGTTGGTGTGTGGTTGTGGGGTTGTGGTGGTTGTGTGTGTGTGTGTGTGTGTGTGTGTGTGTGTGTGTGTGGTTGTGGTGTGTGTGTGTTGTGTGTGTGGTTGGGTGGTGGTGGTGTGTGTGTGGTGTGTTGTGGTGGTTGTGTGTGTGTGTGTGTGGTGTGTGTGTGTTCCGTGCGCTGTGTGTGGTTGTGGTTGTTAGCTTCACTATCAGCATTCTGATGTCTTTGCTAAGGGGCCTGGTTCTGGCCTAGTTGGACACAAACTCACTTACAAAACCCTAGATGCTCCCTTGCGGTCTACATAGGCAGCGACTGAAACGAGCCTCGTAAGTGACTGAGCTGAAGCATCTCTGTTGTCACATTCTCTCTCTCCTGTCAGAGTTTCTCAAGGGTTGCCAAGTAAGACCAATGACTTTATTTACTAGCAGATGTGATCGGGGCCTGTGGAGGGTCATTTATTTACCCTAGTGAGTGTGCACTACAGCACGGCAGCCACAGCAGACATCTCGTGTGCTCAGTGTTTATAATTGTTTGTCATGGATCATATGTTTGGTGTTGTTCCATTGATGTGTTTTTGCAGTCATATGTGACTTTAATGCATCATATGCATGTTATTTACACAAGATGCTTGTAGATAATAGTTCCTTCCATGCTTGACATAATTGCAATATTTCAGTGGTTTATTCATTTTTCATACCACAGCCTTTCAATGCCCTACTTTATTTAAAAAGCTATTTTAAAATATTAATATTTATAAATATTAACAAGTTATAAATACTTAAATTAAATGAAAACACTGGCATGTTGCATTCATTTATATATATATTGTGTAAAATCGTTATTTCAGCTTTTTTTTGTCAGCCGAACACATACATCCTAAAATATTTACTTGAAGCGCTCCTGAGATTTTAAGTGTATATTTATTTGAATGAATTCATATTTAGCTGAATGGCACATTTGCATGTTCATGGTTCTCTGATGTTCTCTGACTCACTTTTTTTTTGTTTTTATATGTATGTGTATGTAGAGTATGTTTTTTATTTTAATAGTTTTTTGCCTTTATTCTTATTTATATTTATTAGTTTTTTATTTATTTATATGTACTTGGTCATATCCTACACATATATTGCGTGAAGCAATCATTTAAGTCAGGGCTTTGCACTTTTTTGTCAGCTTAATAATGATTAGCTTTTCATTATACCCCAATAAATAAAGAGCAGTCCAGTATTATTTATATACCATTATAGCGCACTTTAATATTTTGAATGAGCTATTTTTATCACCAGTTTTAATGTTAGTTTAAGTTTTTGTAAGTTTATGTGCTTTTGTCATTTCATGATTGTTTTTTTAAATATTTTATTCAACTTTTTCACTTTTAGGTACCAGTGAGTGATTCTGATATTTCAGCATAATAAAGAGCATAATTTTACTTTATTTAACCTTCCTAGTTTCTCTTTGTTGTCACTTTTTGTAGTTTTGGATGAGTTTGTCCTAACACACATTAAGTATGCAGCACGTCACGTTTGCGATGCGTTGGTCATGTATTTGTGTGTGTGTTTGCATTCTTGTGTAAAGTGTGTTTCTGGACGCTCACAAGAGGAGATGGCAGAGGAATTTGGAAAGCTGGAATGGACTGCGTGTGTGTGTGTGTGTGTGTGTGTGTGTGTGTGTGTGTGTGTGTGTGTGTGTGTGTGTGTTTGTGTGTGTGTGGTTGTGTGTGTGTGGGTGTGTGTGTGTGGTTGTGTGTGTGTGGTTGTGTGTGTGTGTGTGTGGTTGTCTGTGGTTTGGTTGTGTGTTGTGTGTGTGTGTTGGTTGTTTGTGTGTTGTGTGTGTGTGTGTGTGTGTGTGTGTGTGTGTGTGTGTGTGTGTGTGTGTCGGTGGTTTGGTTGTGTGTGTGTGTGTGTGTGTGTGTGTGTGTGTGTCGGCGGTTTGGTTGTGTGTGTGTGTGTGTGTGTGTGTGTGTTTGCATTCTTGTGTAAAGTGTGTTTCTGGACGCTCACAAGAGGAGATGGCAGTGGAATTTGGAAAAGCTGGAATGGACTGTGCGAGTGTGTGTGTGTGTGTGTGTGTGTGTGTGTGTGCGAGTGTGTGTGTGTGTGTGCGAGTGTGTGTTGGGGGTTGGGAACAGCTGGTCTTCCATTGACGAGTTTTGAATGCTGGCAGTTAATATTTCACTCTAGAAATGTCTGTGTATGTATGCAATGTATGTGAACAAACACACACACACATATTTTGCTTCTTGTCAACAGAGACCAACTGCGTAAAAGCAAAACAGAGGCCACACGAAGCTCAGAAATCACACAATCACACAATCACTGACATTTCCAGAAGGCTCATCTCGTGTGAACTGGACAGAAATATGGACACCTGTCTGGAGCTTTGATCGCTCCGCCATGTGGCCTTTTCCGTCCTATGAATAAACGCAGCACAACACATCCCCGTTCACTGCTGTGAGTTTAAGTCTTGTTTAAAGGTGAAGTGCATTTCTGCTGATCTACTGTAGGCGTGTGAGGACATCATTTCAATATGATTATAATTGCGAAAGCTTTTATCATGATATTGAATTAAGTTAAAGAAACGTATGTGTTGTCCAAGTTTAATATCTTTTTTCATATAGCAAAAATAACTAGCATTTTAAATGTTCAAATGTTTCAAACAGATTAAACAAGATCACAATGAGTCTGTGGTTTCATATCTCTTATCTAAATAAGTTATGAGCACCAAATAAATACACAAATCTGAATGGTTTGAAAACACTTTTTGACTTCCTTTCTTCTCCATGAAAAGTGGGTTAAACTCTATTTAAATGTTACCCATTATTGTATTGTTTTATTTTCATTTTAAACAATAAAAAAACTAAATTCATAAGTTATCCAGATTTATTCATAATTAATAATTACAATTATAAATTTAAGGCATCACATTTAACAAATTGATATAATTTATTGCAAATTCAAACATTTCTAGAATTATTCAGTAGTAATTAATAATACATATTACATTTGATGCAGTTTTGTTTTATATTTTTTATGGCATTTTGCGTATTTCTTTCTTTGTTTTATTAAAAAGCACTCCAGAAAGCACATTCTATAAATCTAAATAATTCATAATATTGTGTATACAATGATTCACAGTATTTTAGAGCATCCATGAAAACAGTTTAATGCATGTTCATTACTGTATTACTGAATATCATCACATGTCTGCTCTAGTGTCAGCGAATGTTTGTTCTCGATGTGCTGGTGTTTGTTCCTTTAGTTCAGGAGGACGTGGATTGTGCTGTTTACATTTATGCATTTATCAGACGCTTTTATCCAAAGTGACTTACAGTGCATTCAGAAGTGACTTACAGTGCACTCAGGTTATACATTTATTGTTAGTATGTGTGTTCCCTGGGAATCGAACCCACAACCTTTGCGCTGCTAACGCAATGCTCCACCACTGAGCCGCAGGAACACATGCTGTTCCATGTGATTGTGCTGAAGCACGTCTCAGACTCGTTCTATATCTGTCTTTCTCAATTATAGTTTGTGTAGGCCGTCTATATGTTTAAGTCCAAACGCAGCAGGTTTCTGAAGACTCGACTTTAACTCTAGATGCACATTTTCTCTTTTCCACGAGTCGCTGAGGATTTATTGATCTCTTCATGGAAACGTAGTTATTTGTCGAGGCCCAAAGCAGTCTGACATGGGAACGGACAAGACTGCAGAGGGGGGATTTGTTGATTTAATGTCTGTATGTCATTTTTATAATTATAGATATTTTTGGTTATTTACTTTTTTTTTTTTTTTTTTTTTTTTTTTTTTTACTTCATTTTAATTTAAGATATCCTACACATTTGAATATGTTATTTTTTAGTTGTTGTATTTTTAACCTATCCTACACATTTTAAGCATATAGATTTTATTTTTGTATTTTATTTCATTTTAAACATCCAACACCATTTAAAGCAGTTTTTATTGGATTTTATTATTTAACACATCTAACATATGTAAAGCAAATTTTATTGTATTTTATTATTTAACACATCTAACATATTTAAAGCAGTTTTTATTGGATTTTATTATTTAACATCCTACATATTTAAAGCAGTTTTTATTGGATTTTATTATTTAACACATCTAACATATGTAATGCAAATTGTATTGTATTTTATTATTTAACACATCCTACACATTTAAAGTAGATTTTATCGTATTTTATTATTTAACACATCCTACACATTTAAAGTAGATTTTATCGTATTTTATTATTTAACACATCTAACATATTTAAAGCAGTTTTTATTGGATTTTATTATTTAACATCCTACACATTTAAAGCTAATTTTATTGTATTTTATTATTTAACACATCCTACATATTTAAAGCTAATTTTATTGTATTTTATTATTTAACACATCCAACACATTTAAAGCAGATTTGATTGTATTTTATTATTTAACACATCCTACACATTTAAAGCAGATTTGATTGTATTTTATTATTTAACACATCCAACACATTTAAAGCAGATTTGATTGTATTTTATTATTTAACACATCCAACACATTTAAAGCAGATTTGATTATTTAACACATCCTACACATTTAAAGCAGATTTTATTGGATTTTATTATTTAACACATCCTACACATTTAAAGCAGATTTGATTGTATTTTATTATTTAACACATCCTACACATTTAAAGCAGATTTGATTGTATTTTATTATTTAACACATCCAACACATTTAAAGCAGATTTTATTGTATTTTATTATTTAACACATCCTACACATTTAAAACAGATTTCTTTATTTATTTATTTGTATTTTTTTTCCTACATTTGACACAGATTTTTTTATGCATCCACTTATGTTAGTCCGACCATGAAGACAGGACAAAAGTAGGTGATATGTAAATATGGGTGGTCATATGTTAATGAGGTTGTGACATCACAATCATGATTTGTTCTAATGAGTTGTTTACAGCTTCTGATTTTACTCCTGAGGAATTGAATATGGCAAACGTGTTTTAAAAACATGGCCTGGATGAAGGAAAGTTGTTTAAGCGGTGGAGAAAGTGCGTTAGATATTAAGATTTGTGCTTGTGTTGTGGTGTTTTAGGTGTCACTAACATTCGTCCGTCTGTCCGCAGCTGTCCAGAAAACGATCTGGTGAATGTGGCAGCCGGCGGCGCTGGAGAGGGAATGAAGGAGACAGATAAATGAGCGTACGATGAGGGCTGCTTGTGTTTGCTTTGGAGTTGATCTGCTGATGCTCTGATAAGCGTCTGTAACACTGTTGCTCTGTTTGAAGGCCTCCCGTCATTAACACAGATATTACTGAAACGGCTCGGCCGATGACAGACTCATTAGTGTAATGAGCGGGTAGTTAGTGTAGCGCGTACAGATGAGTTAAGATGTTTGTCTCCGAGATCATCATGCCTCCTTGTGGCCGCAGACACACACGAACAGACCCTAGACGACAATGGAGGTTTGTTTAGGATGAATTCTGCATCAGATACCCCTCAAGCAGGACATTTTATGCATAACTATCTCCCATCCTGGCCCCTCGGGGTCTAGTGTGAGCAGAAGCTATGAGGGCAGCTGATAGAAACGCTAACGTCTGATAAACATTTGCATGCTTGCTTGCAATCATGATTGATTGAGTGATTTGGAAAAGTGTATATTTTATCTATAAGTGTATTTGCTAGTAAAAAAGTACACATATTTGTTTAATATGAATATTTTATGTATTTTTGTATTTTTTATTTACATTATAATTTCTATATTCATTTAAAAATTCAGCATTAAAAATTTAAGGATTTTAAAAGATTTTTTAAACTAGTATTATTATTAATAATAATTTGTTTTCTATGTATAAAAGAAGCTGTATATCCTGTTTTCACTTTTTTATATTTGTGTATTTTTTCATATTTATGTATGTTTAATAATAATATATTATACATTATTTACTTAGTTTGTTATTATTATTACTTTGTTTTTTATTTATATTGAAATGTATATTTTTTTAATTCAGCATTAAGATTTTTTTATTTAATTATTATTATTAGTATTATAAGCTCACGTAAAAGGGGAAGTTTTTCATAACTGATACATATTTTCTTTGCTGTGTGTGTGTGTGTATTCTATAATATTCTATAATAAAAAGTATAATATGTAAATAATAATAATAATAACAAAATGTATAATCCAACAATAAGATTTGAGATTTATCATTATTTAGTTTAGCATAATTATTTGTTATTTTATATTGATTATATATATATATATATATATATATATATATATATATTTTTTTTTTTTTTTTTTATAATTTCATACATCTAAACATTAATCTCCTAACTGGTATTTGAAAAAACTTAAACAAAAAAAAACAATTTTTGCTATTTGTAATGATCGTTTTTGTCCTCACTAGTTCTTTTTAAGTGGTCCTGCTGTGTGACAAATAATTTTTAAACATCCAAATATTTATGCAATCTCTTAATGAATAATATGGTTTTCGATGAATTCTAGCATGTGGCAGCGCAGGATCCTTCCGTCACTGCTTGTAATTTAATGTCAATCAGTCATAAACCGCACTCATATCCTCCAGCAGTGCGTCACTTCTCCTGTGTGTTTGGTTTGACTGATTAATCGCTCAATTGACAGGCGTCTCTTATAATTAGGCCTGGTTGTCATCTGTGTAATTTATTTATTTATTTAGTCATTTAGCAGATGCTTTTATCCAAAGCGACTTACAAATGAGGACATTATAGAAGCAATCAAAACCAACAAAAGAGCAATAACATGCAAGTGCTATTACAAGTCCTGGTTAGCCGAACGCAGTACACGTAGGAAGAAAACGAGTATATAGAATATAGAAAAAAGAAACTTAGTGTTAGTTTTACAAGAAAAGCTAGCAGTTAGAGAATAAATATGTAATTGATAAAGGGTCAAATGTGTGTGTGTTTTTTTAAATAAATAGACAGATTAGATCAAATACATTTAGATTAGAGAGTGCTAGAGTTAGAGGGTCAAATAAAGATGGAAGAGATGTGTTTTTAGCCGTTTCTTGGAGATGGGTAAGGATTCAGCTGCTCGGATTGAGTTCGAGGTCATTACACCAGATGGGAACAGTTAATGAAAAAGTCTGTGAAAGGTATTTTGTGTCTCTTTGGGATGGTACAGTAATGCGTCGTTCACTTGCAGAACGCAAGCTTCTAGAGGGCATATAAGTCTGAAGTGATGAATTTACTGATTTACTGATGTGCTGTAGTGAAAGTATGAAGCCTTAGCAGTGTGGACTTCAACAGAGAAAGATGAAAGCAAAGACTGATAGATAGAGAGAGGACATGTATGGTCTAGACAAGAAGTTAAAGTGGAGAACAAAGTGTCAGTTACAGCGTTCACATCCAGAAGCTGAGAAATAGGAAGAGAGGAGGACACTATAGAGGAAAGATGTGAGAGTGAAAGGGAACGAATGTTTCGTCTAAAGGTAACTGGTAGAGGTGTTGGTGGTTCGGAGGTATCAAGATGTAGGTTAAATGTTATGAAGTAGCGGTCAGAGGTGTGTTAGGGGTTTTACCAGAAGGTTGTCTGCTTCACGATTGCGTGTAAATTAAGTCCCGATTGCGTGTGTAAATTAAGTCCAGCTGGCTGCCAGATTTGTGAGTGCTTGTGGTGGTAAGGACTTTTAAGTCAAAAGAAAATATACAGCATAAGACTTGTTCAAATGAATATTGAAATCACCAAAGACTATAAGTGGACTACCATCCTCGGGGAATGAGGACAACAGGCCATCCAGCTCTTCTAGGAAGGTGCCCAATTGCCCAGGAGGGCAATAAATGACTACAACATGGAGTTTTACTGGAGCGGTTACAGTAATAGCATGAGATTCCATTGAGTAGTTATTGCATAGGGGAGTGTAGGTTGAGTATTTCCAATTATTAGAGATGAGAAGACCAGTACCTCCACCCTTCCTAACCTGACGGGGGTGTGAGAGAAGGAGAAGTTGTTAGAGAGCGCAGCAGGGGTAGCTGAGTCTTCTGGATGAGTCCAGGTCTCAGTCAGGCCCACGATGCTGAGTGCAGTTTGGGAAGCAATAGCGGGAATAAGATCTGCTTTGTTGACCGCAGACTGACAGTTCCAGAGACCCACAGATAAAGAGAGGGGTAAAGAAGAAGAGGTGCAGATACGACACAGGTGAGCAGGAATGCATTGCCGTCTGCGTTTGATGAAAGAGCGTTGTTGTGAGACAACCGGAATATATAACCGGAACACATGATAGAGGTGGGAAAAAGGAGGATAGAAAGGGAAAAATAAATACATCCGTAGATACAAATAGGTAATTCAGCTGAGTGGAAACCGCTGTCCATGCCTTTCTAATTATCACAGCAAAGCCTATAGCACACAAATGGCTCGAATTGACACTAAGTGCGGTTCAGTTTGCACCCTTTAATCGCAGATTAACAGGTAGCAAACAGTCTTTTTGAACTTTCAGCCAACGGCAAACAACAAGCACAATTAGCACCAACGTTTCCATAAAACAAGCAGTAAACTCACCACTAGCAGATATTTACTCTAAAAGACAGAAAAATGTTATTAAGCAAAACACTTGCGTGCTCTTGCCACCTCTGCAGTCATTACGCTTATCCTGAGACTGGAAACTACTCAGCGAGATTCATTTTGTTGATATTCATCAACACTACTGTTTTCAACATTAATAATAATCACAAATGCTTCTTGAGCAGCAAATCAGTATATGAGAATGATTTCTGAAGATCATGTGACACTGAAGACTGGAGTAATGATGCTGAAAATACAGCTTTGATCACAGAAATAAATTACATCTTACAATATATTACAATAGAAAACAGTTAATTACATTTTTTTAGACACACATTTTTTCAGACACACACACAGACACACACACACACACACACACACACACACACACACACACACACACACACACACAGACACACACACACACACACACACACACAGACACACACACACACACACACACACACACACACACACACACACACACACACAAACAGACAGACCACACACACACACACACAGACAGACACACACACACACACACACACACAGACAGACAGACAGACAGACAGACAGACAGACAGACAGACACACACACAGACACACACACACACAGACACACACACACACACACACACACACACACACAGACACACACACACACACACACACACACACACACACACACACACACACACACTCACACACACACACACACACACGTACACACACACACACACACACACAGACACACACAGACAGACAGACACACACACACAGACACACACAGACACACACACAGACACACACACACAGACACACGCACACACACACACACACACTCACACACACACACACACGTACAAGTACACACACACACACACACACACACACACACACACACACACAGACACACACAGACAGACAGACAGACACACAGACACACACACAGACACACACACACAGACACACACACACACACAGACACACACACACACACACACACACACACACACACACACACACACACACGTACACGTACACGTACACACACACACACACACACAGACTGCAGTGCAGGAGATGCTGGACGCAGCAGTATCAGTGGAGCTGAACCGCTCTAGATTACTCATTGAGAGGAAGTGAAGCCTGCCGGTTTTCAGCGTCGAACACGCTCAGGTGCAGCGCTCTGCTCTTTTCATTTCATCCATCTGCGTTCGTTCGGCTGGCCTCTCTTTCTCAGTCCCTCATATCTCGCTCTCATCTGTTGCTCTTGGCACGTTTTTGCAGGTTTGCAGCCTTTGTGATTTATCAGCCGTCATCTCTTATCGCCGTCTCGTATGTGCGAGCTCTTTCTCTTTACTTTTCTGTGCTTTTATTTCCCATTCAGCCTTCACAATGAAGTCCACAACAAGGTTTCAGGAAAACAGTCCAGGGTTCTTATCCTTAACTAAAAACTGAAACTTTGAAAAATGTAATACTTGAAGAAATCAATAATGGCTGAAATAAAATGTTATATATTTTATTTTATTTTCAGCAAGTTTCCAAGACAAAATTCAGTTTTTGTTTAGTTTAAGTACCACAATAACTAAAACTAAAACTTAATAGAAACTACAGTAGACGTTTAAAAAGAAAAGAAAAGAAAAAAGTAAATACAAAAATGTAATAAAAAAAAGTCAGATATTTCCCAAGGCAAAATTCATTAAACTATATTAAACAAGAAACAAACGGAAGTATGTACAATATGAAGAACACACACACACACACACACACACAAACACAGTGTGTACACGTTTTAACAACAAAATTACAAAAAATAAAAAGGGCAGAATTTAAACAAAAAATCTAATTTAAAAGAAGTTAAAGGTTTTTTGTTTTATTTATTTATTTATTTTATGTTTAGATAGTTGCCAAGGCAAAAATAAATCTAATATTTGATTAAAATTAAAGTAAAAAACTTTACCTTTAATCAGAAACTTTATACTAGAACTTTAAACTTATTAAAAAAATGAATAAAATTATGAAAACACAGCAGAATTACAAAAAAACTGGGGGGACATTAAAAGCTATTACAGTATATCAGATATAGTGACAGAGCAATGTCATCATTTTCTTAATTAACATAACATTTAATTGAGCAGAATGTAGAGTCTGAATGATCTGTTTTCTAATATTAGTTTGACTGTTTCGAATCTTTAGTTTTTAAATCAGATTAATCATAAATCTTTTTCACACTGATGTGAAACTGATTTATTTACTGGATATGGTTCATCTGCTCGTTTGCTTCGTGTCAGTCAAAGTATTTAATTGCGAATGAGAATCAGTTTTGTAGATATTTCTGATAACACACTGCAGTAACAGCAGGAGATGTTAATGATGCGTGAGGGTGATTTTTAGTACACTGAAGATGCATGTTGTGTATGTCGGTCAGGTTGATAAGTCATCCATTTCCAAGCATTTTAAAATGATCAGCATCAGCCATTTAGATTAGATTAGATTAGATTAGATTAGTTTAATCTTTGTCACTGCACAGAGTACAAGTACAGAGACCAGAAGTGAAAAACAATGATTGAAATATAACTGATCAATGATGAAGGTGTACGGCTGTATGCACTGTGCGTACCATGAGCGCTCAGACTCACCTGAGATATAATAATAATAATAATAATAATAATATAATAATAATAAACCCGTGTGTCCCGTATTCTGTCGACTGAACCAGCCATGCCATTAATTATGAATTTATCAGTCTTTTGCATGCCAAAGTCAATTTATGCATAAAAACATTACGCCAAATAGAAACAGAAAATCATGCTATATGCACTTTCATGAGATCGAGTTTAATTTGTAGCCTATTTTACAAATGGGAATGCAATCAATTCATGGCAATGTTTTACATTCAAGCTACCCGTACAATTTATAGTGAAACGTTCTTTAAAATCATCTGGAATGCAATAAAGTCATTTTAAAGCAGTTTTTTGCTGCATGGATTAAAAAAATAGGCTAATAAATAATTCACATATCAGACAAAATTGTGTTGCAGCATATCCTTTACATTTTAAGGTATTCAGAGCAGAGCAACATAAAAATCTGCACAAATATATATATATATATATAATCGGGCCTGTTTTAGGCTTTTCCTTATTTGTATATTTTAGACTGTGATGAAAAAATGACTCGCCATCTCCTCATTGGACGTGCCTTTAGAGAAATGCATCTTTACAGATTACATAATGAACGAGTTTTTGTTACCGATTTGAATCATTTCATTTTAAAGTAGTAATTTAAAACTTTCTAAAGATATATTTATCATATCTGTGAGTTTCCATTAATCGTTGTGAAGCGCTCCTTTTCAAGACGAGACGGCGGAAAGCGCATCCCCTGTTTACCTATTTATTTTATAAAAGCACAAAGTTGATATTGTGAATGCACACAAATAAAAGTAGACCCTTTACAGTTCCGAATTATGTATTACTCTTACCTGTTATGAGCACAAATTACAGCATATTTTAAGTTGTATCAAGGAAAAAAATGCAAGTGACCTCCTTGTCCTGCAAAGTGTGCTTCAAGTCAAGTCACCTTTATTTATATAGCGCTTATAACAATACAAATTGTGTCAAAGCTACTGCACAATATCAAAATAGGAAAATAGTGTATCAATAATGTAAAATGACAAAATGTAACACTCAATTTTCAGTTAAAGGCATTTCATTATTGAATTTAGTAATGGCATCGTCCAGCTCAGTTCAGTTTAAATAATATCTGTGCAATCAAGTCGACGATATCGCTGGAAATGAAGTGTCCCCGACTAAGCAAGCCAGAGGAACCAAAACTCCATCGGTGACAGAACGGAGAAAAAACCTTGGGAGAAACCAGGCTCCGTCGGGGGGGCAGACGAACCAGTAGTTTGCTTCAGCTTCCATTCTTCACACAAACGATTAGATAAGCACCTATAGCACACATTTATAACGTTTCAACATTTAAACTAATATTGTGATATGCTTGAACTGTTACTTAAAAAAAAAAAAAAAAAAAACTTACATTTAACGAGCAAAAAATGCTCCTAAATTAACTTTATAAAAAACGAAACTAAATATAATCACCTTACCATGACATACACCCCCCCCCCCCCGGTGAAAAAACTCTGTGTATCCTCTGAAGAAATCCTGCAGGCGGCCCTGCTGTTGGAGCAGATAGTAAGAAAGCTGTCTGTGCAAATGTAATTATAAATAAGGTGCAGAAAATGAGGTTTTATGATATTATAGGACTCTGCAGTATGAAATAGTGTGTAGAACAGGGCTTCTCAAAGTCTGGACTCCGGTCCGGATTCGGACAATGGTTAAACTATGGTTAGTGTAGCAAGACCATGGTTCATTTGTGGTTATCATGGTTTAATAGTAACCAAATGTTTTTTTGTTTTTTTATTTGTATAAAACTATGGTACATTTTATAAACACAAGTACACCTGATGATGTCATAAATATGATAATTAAGCATATATCAAGTTGAATTGTTATATAAAGTAATAAGCATGTTTATAAAAACAAGTTTTGTAATAACAATTATTTCGGACCTTTTGACGTTGATGATAATTCAGAGTCGGACCTTTGAATGTAAACTTTGAGAACCCCTGGTGTAGAATATGGGCATTTTGTGTCAGATACAAAAAGGCAAAGATTGATGAGTACACTTCTGTTCAGTAGGGATGGGACAACAAATCGATTCACTTAGCTATCGCGTTTTATTTTTTTATTGTTTTTTTACAATTTTAAAATCGAATATTAAAAACATTGCTTTATTTTAGTCCTTGCTTATATATGAGGCGAAAGAAAGTTACCTCTTTTATTTCAGCAGACTATTGAGTATCAGTGTTTCTCAACTGATGAAAAAGTGGGTCGCAGAGTGTACGGCCAAAGAAATGACATCATCTACAAAAAAACGTCATTCTTAATGTTTTTCTGATGCGAGACTTTAATTTTAAAAGGCGTGCATGAAAGCGGTTGACACTTCTGTCAGATGCAGTTTAAGTAAGGAGTGCCTGAGAAAAACACGCGGTCCTGATTCAGTGTCTGCGGTCAGATGAGATGTTAACAGGTTTAATGTCAGTGTCATTATTCTATCGTTATTTCTGTAACTTGTTACGAAATAAAAAGTCTCTCACCTCAGAAAAAACGAACTATCCTGTCCGATGTTTTACTGCTGGTAGTACGCACTCCTCTATAGCACGCGCCGCGCTGTATATCACAGAAACTACGAGCATGCAACATGTGAAATCAAAGTACTGTAATCACATAACTGTACTGCGTGTGTTAGCTGGGAAGGATTTACATGAAGGTATTGTTACGCCCCGTCTAGGGAAGAAGCACAACATGAAAAGACTAACACGAACTGAAAGATTTTCAACAACAATATGTTTATTGGGAGTTAATTTCAGGAGCCGACAAGGCCAAAATAACAAACAAAATGTTCTGGGTTTTAAACCTCTACCTTGCCTAACCAAAAATACAATAAAAATAAAATTCACTATACCCTAACTTCCTAACACCAAAACAGAGAACAAAAGTATTCACAAACAAAAACGGCATCAGACTCCCTACTATCCCAATTTAGTATTTACAATATTTTCAAAACTATTTACAAATCCAAGTTTAGAGGGCAATCCAAAAATCAGTGTCAAACAGGCAAATGGGTCAAATAAACCAGTATATCTTTGATACAACCAAACACAAAACAAACAGTACTCACAATCTCACAACTCTCTAAATACAACCTCTAACCAAAACTCTGCACTATACAAAAACTAACTGCTCAGATCACAAGATGGCAAAACACTGCTCCTGAGGAAGTGATGTCGTGACTTTTAAAGTTCTGTAGACCAATCAGGAGACAGGAACAATCAGCTTGCAGGAGCCAATCGGATGGTTTTCCCTAGGGAGAGCAGAAACAGACAGCCCCAACACAGCAGAGTAAACAGAACAACCACAGGGTTGTAACAGTATGATATTCATTCTATTCAGGAGCAGTTTCCATATTAACAGTTCATGATAGTATTGTATATTCACCGTGGTAACTTGTTTGCACAACCCCAAGATACCATGTTAGTTTCACTTTGTGTCACTTTGTATGTTTAAATGACTGTGGTGGCTCATACCAACTTAATTGTGTTAACAAAAGCTAGTTTGGGGGTGTTATTTAATAGCCTCATAGGCTGTTTATTCAGTATTAATCATATTCTTAATGGTCTTTAATTTTTGTTAAATAAATTAGCTTTGCTTTTGTTTTTTAACAAATTATATATATATATATATATAATATGATAAGAGGGTGGAAAGAGTACGAAAATATTCTACTCAAGTAAAAGTACCATTACATTAATTAAACTGTGCTTAAGTACAAGTACCAGTCTTTACATCTACTTTAAGTAAAAGTAAAAAGTAGCTCATTTAAAGTTTACTCAGAGTAAAAATTACTTATTTACATTTTAACCGTGGGAAGGAAGCAAAAATGGGATAAGCCAAGGATGTCAAACTCCGTTCCTGGAGGGCCACAGCCCTACACAGTCTAGATATATCCCTAATTAAACACATCTGATACAGCTAATCTAATCATTTAGGCTTATTTGATAACTACATGGTGTGTGTGTTGGAGCAGGGTTGGGACTAAACTATGGGATAGGCCTATAAATCTCAAACTAGGTGTTTTCAATTAAAGGAATCAGTTATTTAGAGTAATAAGACATTTGGGCTGTTACCAGGGAAATGAAATCAGTATCAACTAAATTAATATTTACAGTGCAGAGGAAACACCGAAGCTTCATGTGAAGTGGCATAGATGTATTACACACTGATATGAATGCATTTAGCCTGCAGTTACAAATACAGAAATAATGTTTTGATTTATAAGACATTCAATGATGAATACTAATTTGAAATTATATATAAAAAAATAAAAATGTTAACCACCAGTAGGTGTCAGCAAGTCACTGTTTATAAGTGAGTCATTGCGATTGAACCGAATCATTTAAACGGTCGATTCATTCGGGAACGAAACACCGTCGTGTTGCTCTGTGGCTGTGTTTGGAGATATTTTTGATGGCGAAATAGAGCAAAAACAGGAAATATGTCTAAAACACAAGTATCTTAATTAACTTCGTTTATTGAACTGCTGTTAAAAAAATCTATATGCAATCATGCTGATTTTTGGAGAAAAAACGGCACTCTTCGTGTGATACTGATTTAATGTATATGAAATTATATAAATATACATTTTCCCTATATCTACAATTTTGTGATCATTCTAAACGTATTTTAACAGACTGAATCACGCTCTAAATGTGCGCGCACTTGTCTAATCTACTAGACTTCACAGCACTTTGTAGGAGTGTTTTTTTGACAAAATACAGATAATGTAAAATTGCACATTGTTAAAACAACAATTACGATATTATCACAGACGATATCACACACTCTGGACCACTGTCTTTTTGGCTAATTTGTGCAAACCCTTTTTCTAAACTGTCAAAGCTTCATTTTAATCACCAATGCAATGATGCAAGTATTTACCTTAACGTTACCTCTACATGCTTGCGAAGGGGTGATGTCGAGATTTTACTGTATAACCTGCTAGTTTGGTCTCACGAGGCAAACACAGCTTACACTGCATAATAGAGCATGAATATATGGCCAGGGGTTCACTTCATTCCTTTGAGTTCATCTTCAGCAGAGTACGACGGGTTTGGTTTTCAGCTGGGTCTGCAGCATTAACGCCGGTCTTGTCCGTCTGCATTTTAGCGTCTGTTTGTTCTTCTGCTCATTATTTACTGCAGTAGTT
>QVTF01006765.1:22500-27084 GCA_003573665.1 Oxygymnocypris stewartii
GTGAGATAGAGAGAGAGAGTGTGTGTGTGAGATGTGGAAAGCACCCGGCTCTACTTCCTCTTCTGATGTTGGGGCTTCACTTTTACATTCCTCAGGGCACTCTTTCCATGGGGTTTCAGCAGAACTATGTCAACTATTTCTGTGCGTGTAGTAATATCCGGAGAGTATCTACTGTAATTAGTTTTTGTAAAGCGACACAGAAGGCAGGATTTTACTCCTCATTTCAAGTGTGCAGCAGGCGCATTCTTCTAGTAAGATTTCTCATAGACTTTCATTCTTTCATTAACTAGAATTACTCTTCTCTTATCTTAAACCTCAAATAAAAAGAGAAAGTTTGGGTTTGTTGCAGAAAATACACTACTGTTCAAAATGTTGGGGTTGGTAAGTCTCTTCTGCTCACCAAGATGCGTTTATTTGATCAAAAAATACAGTAAAATAGAGAAATGTCAACATTTCAAATAAGTGCTTTTTATGTGAATATCTGTTAAAATGTAATTTATTCCTGTGATGAAAGCTGTATTTTCAGCATCATTACTCCAGTCTTCAGTGTCACATGATCTTCAGATATCATACTAATATACAGATTTGCCGCTCAATAAATATTCCTGATTATTATCAATGTTGAAAACAATATTTTTGTGGAAACAGTGACACATTTTATTTTTCATGATTCTTTGATGAATAGAAAGTTAAAAAGAACAACATTTATTTGAAATGGAAATCATCTGTATCATTATAAATGTCTTTACTGTTAGCTTTGATCAATTTAATGCATCCTTGCTGAATAAAAGTATTAATTTCTTTCAAAACAATAACCTGAGTTTTTGAACGGTAGCATCTATTTTTTCTTAAGTGTAGTTTAAGAACTACTTATCCTTCTCAAGCTCCCGGAAGATTTTGAGCGGCTGAAAGCCGGTTGGAGGAGGATGTGTGTTAGACGGCGTGTTTGATTCCTCTGAGGTGTTGCATGCTGGGACAGCGGCTCCTCTCGTCTCCTCTGATCTCTCTCTCTCTGTCCCCTGTGGTCATGGATCTGTTTTAGGACCTGCTCTGGTTTGTGTCTGTCTGTGTCCCTCACAAGTCAAAGACGTTTCACCTGCTTTACCAAACTAACTAAATATAATTCAACAATGAATTGGCGTAGAAACATAATGGTCATTACGATGAAATGAAAACTGCTTTATTTGAGTGATTACATCTAAATAAATGTGGATTCCTTTGTTAATTTTAACCTTTAATATTACAGTAATCTACCATCTGACAGTTCCTTGTGTAGTTTACAGCTTTAGTTAACTGATGCCGTGCTGTGACTGATATACCTCTTAACGAATCAATGTTGATTTGTGACTGATTTGTGAAATATGTCAGAACTCAGTCCTAATATATCCTAGCTGTATATTTAGCAATCATTTCTAAAGTGTTGTAGATGGTTGTGACGGTGTTGATATGCAGTTGCTCTGGTCTTTTAGCAGGTTTCTTGGGTGTTCAGCTCTAAATTGCATTCCTCCCTTCCTTCATGTGAAAATAACTGTATATATTAAGCAGCCATTGCTTTCAAATCAAATCACTTTTATTGTCACATCACCACAGCACAAGTGCCTTGGTGAGTGAAATTATTGAGAGCGTGCTCCAGACAGTGCAAAAATAAATAAATAATAATAATAATTTACATATAGACAGTACACACAGTGTACTATAAAGACATACTTAGTTATCAATACACATTCTACATTATGTACACATCTATACATAGTAATATGTGAAGGTGCAACAGATTATACATAGGCCGGATACATAATGTCATGTATGTGCATTGTATGGTATCCAGTGATAGCAGATAGGTTGTGTTAGTGCAGTGTGTGCGTGCGTGTAGTCCAGTAGAACTGTGTTAAAGTGTAGTGCATGGCATGTTGTGTGAGTGGGAGTGTGATGTAGGTGAGTTATTTGTGACTGTTCATTAGCCTGATAGCCTGAGGGAAAAAGCTGTCCCTCAGTCGGCTAGTGCGGGATCGGATGCTGCGGAGACGTCTCCCTGAGGGCAGCAGACAGAGCAGTCTGTGGGACGGGTGGCTGGAGTCTTTTATAATCCTCCGGGCTTTCCTTGTACACCGCCTGGTGTAGATGTCCTGGAAGGAGGGAAGCTCACCTCCAACAATGTGGCGGGCAGTTTCGCACGACCCTTTGAAGAGCTTTGTGGTTGCCAGCGGTGCTGTTTCCATACCAGGCGGTGATGCAGCCGGTCAGGATGCTCTCCACAGTGCAGGTGTAGAAGGACCTGAGGATGCTGGGACTCGTTCCAAACTTCCTCAGCCTTCTCCGGAAGAAGAGGCGCTGATGTGCCTTCTTCAGCACTGCGTCTGGTGAGCGGACAATGTGAGATCCTCGGTGATGTGAACGCCGAGGAACTTAAAGCTGCTCACCCGCTCCACAGGTGTCTTGTCGATGGTGATGGGTGTGTGTTCTCTGCTCTGTCTCCTGAAATCCACCACCAGCTCCTTGGTCTTGTCGATGTTGAGTGAGAGGTGGTTCTCCTGACACCATTTAGTCAGGGTACTCACCTCCTCTCTGTAGGCCGTCTCATCATTGTCGGTCACCGTTTCTTGAACAATTTCCTCTTCCTTTCATCTAAACTTCCTTTCTTTCAAACATACTATTACTTCCTACCTTACTTCCAAACTTCTTTAATTCCTAACTTTCAAACCTAACTTCTTTTCTTCAAAACATAATTTTTCCTTCTCTTCCCTCCTTCCAAGCTTCCTTTCTTTCCTTCCTCCCAAACTTCCTTTCTTCCCTCCTTCCAAACTTCCTTTCTTTCCTCCTCCCAAACTTCCGTTATTTCGCTCCTCCCAAACTTCCTTTCTTCCCTCCTTCCAACTTCCTTTTTCCCTTTCTTCCGTCCTTCCAAACTTCCTTTTTCCTTTCTTTCCTCCTTCCAAACTTCCTTTCTTTCCTCCTCCCAAACTTCCTTTCTTTCCTCCTCCCAAACTTCCTTTCTTCCCTCCTTCCAAACTTCCTTTTCCCTTTCTTCCGTCCTTCCAAACTTCCTTTTCCCTTTCTTTCCTCCTTCCAAAATTCCTTTCTTCCCCTCCTCCCAAACTTCCTTTCTTCCCTCCATCCAAACTTCCTTTCTTTCCTCCTCCCAAACTTGCTTTCTTTCCTCCTCCCAAACTTCCTTTTTCCTTTCTTTCCTCCTTCCTTCCAAACTTCCTTTCTTTCCTCCTCCCAAACTTCCTTTCTTCCCTCCTCCCAAACTTCCTTTTTCCTTTCTTTCCTCCTTCCAAACTTCCTTTCTTTCCTCCTCCCAAACTTCCTTTCTTTCCTCCCCTTCCCTTTCCTCCTTCCAAACTTCCTTTTTCCTTTCTTTCCTCCTTCCAAACTTCATTTATTTCCTCCTCCCAAACTTCCTTTCTTCCCTCCTCCCAAACTTCCTTTTTCCTTTCTTTCCTCCTTCCAAACTTCCTTTCTTTCCTCCTCCCAAACTTCCTTTTTCCTTTCTTCCTTCTTCCTTTCTTCCTTCCAAACTTCCTTTTTCCTTTCTTTCCTCCTTCCAAACTTCCTTTCTTTCCTCCTCCCAAACTTCCTTTCTTCCCTCCTTCCAAATGTCCTTTTCCCTTTCTTTCCTCCTTCCAAACTTCCTTTCTTCCCTCCTTCCAAACTTCATTTCTTCCCTCCTTCCAAACTTCCTCTTCCCTTTCTTCCCTCCTTCCAAACTTCCTTTCTTTCCTCCTTCCAAACTTCCTTTCTTTCCTCCTCCCAAACTTCCTTTCTTTCCTCCTTCCAAACTTCCTTTTTCCTTTCTTTCCTCCTTCCAAACTGCCTTTCTTTCCTCCTTCCAAACTTCCGTTCTTTCCTCCTCCCAAACTTCCTTTCTTCCCTCCTCCAAACTTCCTTTTCCTTTCTTTCTCCTTCCAAACTTCCTTTTTTTCCTTTCTTTCCTCCTTCCAAACTTCCTTTCCTTTCTTTCCTCCTCCAAATTCCTTTTTTCTCCAACTTCCTTTTCTTTCTTTCTTCCTCCTTCCAAACTTCCTTTTTCTTCTTTCTTCTCCATCCAAACTTCCTTTTTTGTTTCTTTCCTCCTTTAAACTTCCTTTTTTTCCTTTCCTTTCTTTCCTCCTTTAAACTTCCTTTTTCCTTTCTTTCCTCCTTCCAAACTTCCTTTTTCCTTTCTTTCCTTTCTTTCCTCCTTCCAAACTTCCTTTTCCCTTTTTTTCCTCCTTTCAAACTTCCTTTTTCCTTTCTTTCCTCCTTCCAAACTTCCTTTCTTTCCTCCTTCCAAACTTCCTTTCTTTCCTCCTTCCAAACTTCCTTTTTCCTTACTTTCCTCCTTCCAAACTTCCTTTTTCCTTTCTTCCCTCCTTCCAAACTTCCTTTCCCCTTTCTTCCGTCCTTCCACACTTCCTTTTCGCTTTTTTTCCCTCCTTCCAAACTTCCTTTCCCCTTTCTTCCGTCTTCCTTTCCAAACTTCATTTTCCCTTTCTTCCCTCCTTCCAAACTTCTTCCTTTTCCTTTCTTCCGTCCTTCCAAACTTCCTTTTCCCTTTCTTCCGTCCTTCCAAACTTCCTTTTCCCTTTCCCTTTCTTCTTC
>QVTF01006770.1:0-133561 GCA_003573665.1 Oxygymnocypris stewartii
TTCAAATTAGAGAGGCACATAAATTAAGCATTTAGAAAGTATAAGAAATGATTCGTCAGTTCTTATACAGGACGTCCAATACTATAAGCAAACCTCATATGAAACCATTTTACTGCAGCGTTTTTGAGATATGGGAGATAAATCAAATAATGTCCCATATCTTGAAAACGCTGCAGTAAAATGGTTTCATATGAGGTGTGCATATAGTATTGGACGTTCTGTATAAGAACTGACCATTCATTTTGTGTACTTATTAGAAATTAGGTCTTTATAGCTCTCTAAAATTTATTAATGTCCCATATCTCAAAAATGCTGCAGTAATATGGTTTCATATGAGGTGTGCATGTAGTATGGGATGTCCTATATAAGAACTGACCATTCATTTCTTGTACTTATTAGAAACCTGGTGTTTATACCCCTCAAAATGTATTAATGTCCCATATCTCAAAAATGCTGCAGTAATGTGGTTTCATATGAGGTGTGCATGTAGTATGGAATGTCCTATATAAGAACTGACCATTCATTTCTTGTACTTATTAGAAACCTGGTGTTTATACCCCTCAAAATGTATTAATGTCCCATATCTCAAAAATGCTACAGTAATATGGTTTTATATGAGGTGTGCATGTAGTATGGGATGTCCTATATAAGAACTGACCATTCATTTCTTGTACTTATTAGAAATGGTTTCTTTATAGCTCTCTAAATGTATTAATGTCCCATTTCTCAAAAACGCTGCAGTAATATGGTTTCATATGAGGTGTGCATGTAGTATGGGATGTCCTATATAAGAACTGACCATTCATTTCTTGTACTTATTAGAAATGGTTTCTTTATAGCTCTCTAAATGTATTAATGTCCCATTTCTCAAAAATGCTGCAGTAATATGGTTTCATATGAGGTGTGCATGTAGTATGGGATGTCCTATATAAGAACTGACCATTCATTTCTTGTACTTATTAGAAACCTGGTGTTTATACCCCTCAAAATGTATTAATGTCCCATATCTCAAAAATGCTGCAGTAATATGGTTTCATATGAGGTGTGCATATAGTATGGGATGTCTTATATAAGAACTGACCATTCATTTCTTGTACTTATTAGAAACCTTGTGTTTATACCCCTCTAAATCGAATAATGTCCCATATCTCAAAAATGCTGCAGTAATATGGTTTCATATGAGGTGTGCATGTAGTATGGGATGTCCTATATGATATCTGACCATTCATTTCTTGTACTTATTAGAAATGGTGTCTTTATAGTCCTCAAAATGTATTAATGTCCCATATCTCAAAAATGCTGCAGTAATATGGTTTCATATGAGGTGTGCATATAGTATGGGATGTCCTGTATAAGAACTGACCATTCATTTCTTGTACTTATTAGAAATGGTGTCTTTATAGTCCTCAAAATGTATTAATGTCCCATATCTCAAAAATGCTGCAGTAATATGGTTTCATATGAGGTGTGCATATAGTATGGGATGTCCTATATGATAACTGACCATTCATTTCTTGTACTTATTAGAAATGGTGTCTTTATACCCCTCAAAATTTAATAATGTCCCATATCTCAAAAATGCTGCAGTAATATGGTTTCATATGAGGTGTGCATGTAGTATGGGATGTCCTATATAAGAACTGACCATTCATTTCTTGTACTTATTAGAAACCTGGTGTTTATACCACTCAAAATGTATTAATGTCCCATATCTCAAAAATGCTGCAGTAATATGGTTTCATATGAGGTGTGCATGTAGTATGGGATGTCCTATATAAGAACTGACCATTCATTTCTTGTACTTATTAGAAACCTGGTGTTTATACCCCTCTAAATCGAATAATGTCCCATATCTCAAAAATGCTGCAGTAATATGGTTTCATATGAGGTGTGCATATAGTATGGGATGTCCTATATAAGAACTGACCATTCATTTCTTGTACTTATTAGAAATGGTGTCTTTATAGTCCTCAAAATGAATTAATGTCCCATATCTCAAAAATGCTGCAGTAATATGGTTTCATATGAGGTGTGCATATAGTATGGGATGTCCTGTATAAGAACTGACCATTCATTTCTTGTACTTATTAGAAACCTGGTGTTTATACCCCTCTAAATCGAATAATGTCCCATATCTCTTTTTCTATGAATCTTGCAATGATTTGAAAGGTAGAAAAATATAGTAATACAGAACCGTCAAAGACAAGACTAAATAACACATCTGCTATTAAAGCAGATGTACAAAAAAAAGATCACGAAAAATGTCCTTATATCTCAGTTCTGGGCGACTAGAAGAAAAGCGCTCTAAAAGCGCGTCCCCTTTGTGTT
The DNA here is from genome assembly GCA_003573665.1 of Oxygymnocypris stewartii. NCBI lineage: Eukaryota > Metazoa > Chordata > Actinopteri > Cypriniformes > Cyprinidae > Oxygymnocypris > Oxygymnocypris stewartii. Next base: position 2,329 of record QVTF01006770.1, read on the forward strand.
GTTCCTGTGACTACCGTAATCATTGTAATACACGCGCACCAAAATTTCAATCGCGGCTGGCTTGACCGTGTTTTTCTGAACTGCGGCTGGCTTGACCGCGGTAAGAAAAACTGCAGTGCTTTACAACTATAGGACAGGATGAGCTAAATAAACTTATCACTGCATCTAAACCAACAACATGTTTATTAGATCCTGTACCCACTAAACTATTGAAAGAGTTGTTACCTGTAGCAGAAGAACCGCTTCTCAATATTATTAACTCCTCGCTATCTTTAGGTCACGTCCCAAAACCATTCAAGCTGGCGGTTATTAAGCCTCTTATTAAGAAACCAAAATTAGATCCTTGTGAACTGGCAAATTACAGGCCCATCTCTAATCTTCCGTTTATGTCAAACTTTTTAGAAAAAGTAGTGTCTGCTCAATTGTGCTCCTTTTATCTAAAAAATGATATCTATGAAGAATTTCAGTCAGGTTTCAGGCCCCGCCATAGCACAGAAACTGCACTTGTTAAAATTACAAATGACTTGCTTCTTGCGTCAGACAAAGGCTGTATCTCATTGCTAGTTTTACTTGATCTTAGTGCTGCGTTCGACACTATAGATCATGCCATACTCATAGATCGATTACAAAACTATACAGGTGTTCAAGGGCAGGCTCTAAGATGGTTTAGATCCTACCTGTCCGATCGCTACCACTTTGTTTATTTAAACGGGGAGTCATCTCAATTATCACCAGTAAAGTATGGAGTACCACAAGGATCTGTCCTAGGTCCTCTATTATTTTCATTATATATGTTGCCCCTTGGTAATATTATTAGAAAATACGGGATTAGTTTTCATTGTTATGCTGATGACACTCAACTATATATCTCAACAAAACCAGATGAAACCTCTAAACTATCTAAGCTAACAGAGTGTGTTAAAAATATAAAAGATTGGATGACCAGTAATTTTCTCCTATTAAATTCAGATAAGACAGAGATATTACTTATTGGACCTAAAAACAGTACACAGAATATCTTGGATTACAATTTGCAACTAGACGGATGTAATGTTACTTCCTCTACAGTCAAAAATCTGGGTGTTATATTAGACAGCAACCTATCTTTTGAAAATCATATTTCCAATGTTGCAAAAACAGCATTCTTCCATCTTAGAAACATTGCGAAGCTACGGAACATGTTAAGTGTTTCTGATGCAGAAAAGTTAGTTCATGCATTCATGACCTCTAGACTGGACTATTGTAATGCACTGTTAGGTGGTTGTCCTGCATCTTCAATAAACAAGCTACAGATAGTACAAAATGCTGTGGCTAGAGTCCTTACCAGGTCAAGAAAATATGATCATATTACTCCAATTGTACAGTCTCTGCACTGGCTACCTATTAAGTTCTGTATCAGTTACTAAATATTATTACTTGCCTATAAAGCCCTAAATGATTTAGCTCCTGCGTACCTAACTAATCTTTTATCACGCTACAATCCAACCCGCTCCCTTAGGTCGCAAAACTCTGGACTCTTGGCAGTACCTCGGATAGCAAAGTCCACTAAAGGAGGTAGAACTTTTTCATATCTGGCTCCTAAACTCTGGAATAGCCTTCCTGAAAACGTTCGGGGTTCAGACACACTCTCTCTGTTTAAATCTAGATTAAAGACACATCTCTTTAGCCAAGCATTCATATAATGCATCTCACAATCTTGTACTGCCAGTATATCTGATCAAACGCACATGATTATGCTTTAGCTTGGGTTGAACTGATAGTTCCATCATTACAAATCGCTTCATGGATGCCGTGTTCTACTTTATAGGACTTATATTTTACAGTTTCTATGGTTTCGGAATGCACTACTTAATTGGTCATTTAACTTAAGTGTGTCATATTATTCCATCACTCTATTAATTGTCTATATATATTAGTTATTTATTACTAAGTTTGAGTTCAATTGAAATGCCTCTCATTTACATTTCAAAAGACATGTAATATAACCATTCATGCTTTTAATATAACCATGGAATATTACATTACTATTATTTTACTGTTTATTTTATTATTAATAATATATTCATAATACTTTGTTTTGTAATCAAAAAAGGCAAGACTCAAATTTAAAACACTGTAATCTATTGTTACATTTTATAATGTTGTTTATAAAATTAAGTGTTTCAACAGTGAAAATACAGGTCTGCATTAAAATCAGGCTTTAATTAGAGCAGAAAAAAATACAAAAAAAATAAAATCATTTTAATTATAGGAGGGAAAATACTGGCTATAAAGAGGGTCCAAACAGTCCTCACATGCACACAGGCTTTCCTGGCGTAGCAGGGAAATATGGTCATTGCCCTGCTAAAGTCTTTTTCATTTACCAACCTCAGAACATGCAGAAAGAAGACCTGGAGAGAGTTTAAAGAGTCTGCATTTTACAAGATGGAAAGACAGAGACGGCTTGCAGAAAATATATATATTTTTTATATTTTACCCCTTAGAAATATTTAACTGATGTATATACTGTATAGTTTGATTTGTTCATTTTTCAGTGTAAGAATGTAATGTGTATATATTGTCAGACATTTATCTTTCCTTTTAATTGATTAATTTAGATCAATATTTACTAATCTTGTTAGTAAATATCAACATTTTCTATTTACAAAAAAGTGCATTTAATAAAAGCAACTCAAATTTACAAATTGCTTCATGGATGCCGTGTTCTACTTTATAGGACTTATATTTTACAGTTTCTATGGTTTTGGAATGCACTACTTAATTGGTCATTTAACTTAAGTGTGTCATATTATTCCATCACTCTATTAATTGTCTATATATATTAGTTATTTATTACTAAGTTTGAGTTCAATTGAAATGCCTCTCATTTACACTTCAAATGACATGTAATAGAACTATTCATAGTTTTAATATAACCATGGAATATTACATTACTATTATTTTACTGTTTCTTTTATTAATAATAATGTATTCTTAATACTTTGCTCTGTAATCAAAAAAGGCAAGACGCAAGTTTAAAACACTGTCATCGCTTGTTACATTTTATAATGTTGTTTATAAAAAGCACAAAGCTTTGAGAAATAATGATTTAGACCATTAATGGTAAATAAAATATCAGATTGGCTGTGACATAATTTCCGCTCTTTGGCCAGCTGTTGAAATGCTTCAATCTGATTGGCTGTCGCTGTATTACAACTATACGCGGCTGGCCGGGCGTGCTCAGGGTGGTATGGCCATAAGCGAATACAATGCTCAAGAGCAGGCTATTTAAAGAAGACAAACCGGGGGTGTATTTCTGAAAGATTTAAAAACAAGAGTGCCATGCCTGTGTTTAATAGGAATCAAATTAAGTCAAAGAAATAAATAACTATCTAAATATACATTTAAATAAATCAATTCAAAGTTCTATGTTGCGGTGACGCACTTTGAGTGGAAGTAAATGGGGGCGTATTTTTGAACGATTTCAAAACAGAAATTTCATACTTGGTTAATATAAATTAAATTAAGCGAAACAAATAAATAATAGCACAAAAAAATATGAATAAGTGAATGAATGAATAAATAAACATAAATACAATTCAAAACTGAATCTTGCGGTGAGGCACTTTGAGTGGAAGTAAATAAATGCTGGCTTATTATTAGGGCTGTGACTTCACCGCGGTAATGAGATGCCGACTGCGGTGTTGAGGTCATCACCGTCATCACCGCACTGTTTTTCGCGGGACCCGACCAGATTTCTTGCAACGCGGGAATAAAACACGGTAGCGGTCGGTATCTCTGGTGTAATTTGAATGGGAGTGGGCGGTCTAACAATATCCCGTTCCCGACATCCTTTCAGAACAGTATATCTGTGTGTGTTTACTCCCTCTTACCGCTCACGCGCTGCACGCACGCACCAGTGCTTCTGTGTCATGTGTTTTATTGCGCACAGTGCGCAGCATGTGCATAACGGCACCCTGACAGATCAGGCGATCTGCATGAGCATATAGGCGAACTAGGCAGTCGCCTCGGCAGCAACACAGTCAGGGGGGCAAAGGGACAGATATTTGTAGTTTATATTTTGGGCATTCGTTATCACCGCTTAGTTATTCTACATCGAAATAAAATGTGCTTCATAGTAATGCCGCTCCCGCGCCGCCCCAAAACTGCGCGTCATCAATAGGCTGCAAAACATAATAATATACATTCATAAATTTCATCAAAACGAAAACTATCCATACATGAATTCATTTTGCTGCTGGTGCTGTCTGGTGAGTTTTAAAGCCAGACATGTGCTTCTGAACGGTAAGATTATAGCCTAATGTATGCTTTATTTTATCATATGCAGTGTTTAATTTGTGTAATAAAGCGGGGTGATGGATTCACATCAGAGGATGGAGAGGTAAGGGATCATTCGCGCAGTCACTCGGTTGATTACCAGCTTGCTCCAGTTCATTTTATAGTGTGCACATATACTCTAAAAATCACGGTTATTTTATTTAACATTTTTTTAAATGTTTGGGTAGTTTTTGTGATCATAGGACAGTCGCAGCAACCCAGAGTTTGCATTTGCATTGAGTGCACGCAGATATTTTGCCTTCTCGTCTGGTGAGAGCAGTTCCCAGTGCGACTGACTTATTTCGTTTTTTTTGTCAAATACAGGTTTGTTTCATTTAATATATAAAACAGTAAACGATTTTATGCAAAGCAAACCAAGTCACCTAAACCAGCCGCATCGTTTTTTTTTGCGACTATGAAATGTTTTATTTTTACTTCTAAAATGCTTGTTAAACGAATTTAAATATAAGAAAAGTTGTATACATGTTTACAAAGCCTTCCAGCAAAGGGCGCCAAAAGGCCTGGTGTTTCACTTTACAGCGTAATTCAACGTTTAAATCCATTTAATTTCACATGCAAACTCAGAGCAATGATTGTTGCGATGTGCAACAAATCGCATATATAAATAAATATGTTAATGTGTTATCCTGTGCTGGCATATTTTTATAAATGATTTACGTGACAAATCTAGTGAGAATGCATTTTTTTCGAAATGGCCATTAAGTAACCAAAACTCACAGCAGAGGAATAGTTTAGCGCCTTTCACACATATAGTCTTTACTGGTTAATTACCATTAAGAAATCATGTGTGAACAGTACCTTTTCAAAAATCGTTCTGACAAGCATATTTTTTTTATGGAGATGACGTGATCACTATGAGCTGTTTACAAAGCTTTGCTGCTTTTTAAATAGCGATTCTATGTAAATATGAGCTAGAGTGATATATTTGACCATTGAGCCTTGCAGCTTTTTCAGCGCGTCGCGCTCGAGACCCAGGCTTCTTCTCCATTCATCAGGGCTGCGGCTCTGGATACTATTTCGCGTCTCGTGTTTATAGGAGCAACAACTTCTGATTGGCTTGTGTTAAAATATGTTCATTATGTCCTCAGTTGTATATTAAGAATGTAATGCAGTACTGTTCTGTATTGTGTATAAGCCACAGGGGGGCACTAAGGTGCAGGCTAAAGAGGACGCGTTTGTATTATTGTTTGTTTTGTCCCAAATGTTTTACCGTATTAAGGCTGTTTGACCGTGAGACTGATGTGTCTGCAGCTCGTGAAATAAATATGCCGAAAATGGCTAAAGATGGCTCATCTCTATCGTCCACTCTTTTCCTCCGAATGCAACGTTAGCTGCAATAATATAGTCACATAACTCAACAGGTTATGGGCCCAGGAAGTCGTTCGGAAGATAAGTTAGTTGTTTTTCCACTGTTTAGAAAGTCGCAACGGACCGCGTGCTAACGGACTACTGGAAAAAGAAAAAGAGTAAGCTAACATGACGGAACAACGAAGGAGGTTGCCTCGACTGATGTTCGACGGAGATGAGACTAAGTATGAGCTTTGGGAGACCAAAATGTTGGGACATTTTCATTTATCAGGGCTAAAGGACACGGTGCTGAGAGAACCGGTGTCAGAAGCCGAGATAGCAGAAGATGAAAATAAAAACGCGGACGCGTATGCAGAGTTGATTTTGCTTCTAGATGACAAAAGTCTCTCATTAGTTATGAGAGATGCGCCCAACAATGGAAGAAAAGCTTTGGAAATATTGAGAGAGTATTATGCAGGGAGGGGAAAGCCCCGTATAATCAACTTGTACACCACGTTGACATCGCTTCAGAAGGCAAGTGATGAAAGTGTAATGGACTATATCATCAGAGCCGAAACCGCCATCACAGCACTACGGAACGCGGGCGAAACGTTAGGAGACGGACTGCTAGTTGCTATGGTCTTAAAGGGATTACCTGAGAGTTTTAAGCCATTCGCAATACATGTGGCACACGCAGACGATAAAATCACGTTTGCAGAATTCAAGACTAAACTACGTAGTTTTGAAGAGACAGAAAATATAAAAGCAGCTGAATCAAGCGACAGTGTAATGAAGACTCGAGGGAAAACCGGACGGCGACCCGCCAAAACGAGCGCACGTGGTTGGATAAAAGACGACGCAGAGCTGGTGTGTTTCAAGTGTGGCACCAAAGGCCACCGAGCAAAAGGATGTCGACAGAAAACCTGGTGTAGTCTCTGTAGAAGTGACACACACAAAGACGCCACGTGTAGGCGTAAGGACAAGGACAGTAAGAGCAAAAAGGATGGTGCGAGTAAAGCCTCAGAAGACGCCGAGGACTATGTTTTCAAGATGAGAGACGGAGGGGCCGGTACCCAGCGGCAGCCGCCATGCAGCATCCAGGAGAGGGGCCTGATGGTGGACACGGGGGCTACCTCTCATATCATCACGGATATAACCATGTTCAAAAGCTTCGACTGCGCGTTCAGGCCAGAAACGCACAGTGTCGAGCTGGCAGACGGCACCCGGTGCAGCGGAATCGCTCAGCGGAGGGGAAATGCTGAGGTTTCCCTCATCGACAGCAGAGGACAGCGACACAAGGCGGTGCTGAAAGACGCTTTGTTCGTACCGTCGTACCCCCAAAGCATCTTCTCAGTGAAGGCAGCGACCACTAGTGGGGCTACGGTTGTTTTTAAAGAAGATAAAGACGCCCTGATAACCAGAGACGGTACCAGGTTTAACATTCACGTATACGGCAGGTTGTATTTTTTGCACACTGAAGCTGAGTCTAATGATAAGTGTAACACATGTCACGACATACAGACATGGCACGAGATATTGGGCCACTGTAACTATGACGATGTTTTTAAGTTGCAGAACGTCGTTGAAGGTATGCAGATCAAGGGCAAAACAGGCAGACCCGAACAAGGGTGTGAGGTGTGTATACAGGGAAAATTTGCCCAAACCAGAAATAGGGACCCTGATACCAGAGCAAAGGCTCCCTTACAGATGGTACACACAGACCTCGCAGGTCCAGTAGCCACTGAGTCAATAGATGGTTACAAATATGTGCAGTCATTCACTGATGATTACTCAAGCGCAGTATTTGTATATTTTCTAAAGAAGAAAAGTGACACTGTACAGGCTACGGAAAAGTTCCTAGCAGATGTATCCCCTTACGGGAAAGTAAAGTGCATCAGATCCGATAACGGAACGGAATTTACATGTGGTGATTTTCAAGCGCTGTTGAGGAAAAACAATATCAGACATGAAACGTCAGCTCCGTATTCTCCGCACCAAAACGGAACTGCAGAGAGGGGTTGGCGTACTCTTTTTGAGATGGGTAGATGTATGATAGTTGAAAGTGTGCTACCAAAGCAGCTATGGCCCTACGCAGTACAAACAGCAGCAATGGTACGCAACAGGTGCTTCAACAGGCGTACAGGGCAGACTCCTTATGAGTCGTTGACAGACAAGAAGCCTAATGTATCTAAGATGCAAAAGTTTGGATCTGTATGCTATACTTACAAACAGGAAAAGGGAAAACTTGACTCCAGATGTGACATGGGGCGTTTTGTAGGTTACGATAAGAACAGCCCGGCTTATTTGGTGTATTACACAGATACAAACAAAGTTCAAAAACACAGGCTAGTGAAGTTTGTGAGCAAGGCAGCTGTGGAAAAACAAACACAGACGGGTGAGCCAGATCCAAGCGACGACTATGACAATGTGAGACCCCTGACTTGCGAGACCACACAGAGTAGGAGTACAGAAAATGCTCCAGAGCTAAGTGTACAGAGTAGAAGTGCTCATGGTGATAGTCCAGGGACAGAAACAAGGTCCAGTGACCATAATCAAGCACAACAGAGTGTGACAAGTGGTGAACCCGAGAGTAGGAGGTATCCGTCTAGAGAAAGAAGAACACCAAGTTACTTAGATGACTTTGTGACTGAAGACAGTGATAGTGACGGGGTTCATATCACGATAGACTATTGCTGCAGAGCCGTGTGTGGCATTCCACAGACTTATGGGGGAGCAATGGGGTCAGCTAACTCAAAAGAATGGGTAAAAGCCATGGATGAGGAAATCCAGTCCCTGAACGAGAACAAAACCTTTACCCCGACAACACTACCAATAGGCAAGAAAACAGTGGGGGGTAGATGGGTTTACTCCATCAAAACTGATATAGATGGAAAAGACAAATATAAAGCAAGGTTCGTAGCTAAGGGTTACAACCAGAGAATGGGAGTAGATTATGGGGAGACGTTTTCACCCACTGCAGACTTGACGAGTGTTAGGGTTGTGCTACAGAAAGCAGCACAGGAGAATTTACTCCTTCACCAAATGGACGTGAAAACAGCGTATTTGCACGCTCCCATAGACTATGAGATATACATCAATCCACCAGAAGGCTATCAAGAGAAAGAGGGTATAGTTTACAAGCTAGAGAAATCGCTTTATGGTTTAAAACAATCCGGGCGAAATTGGAATAGGGTTTTGCACGATTGCCTAACTGAGGATGGTTTTAAACAAAACCCAGCCGACCACTGTGTTTATGCCAAAGAGTCAAAAGAAGGGAAGGTGATCACCATCATATGGGTCGATGATTTGATCATTGCAGCGAGTGATAAAGAGAGACTGAAAAATGTGAAAGAGATGCTTGCAGAAAAGTTTAAAATGAAAGATCTGGGCAAACTTAAACATTTTCTGGGTATCGATTTTAGTCAGTCAGATGGGTGTGTAAAGATGTCACAGGAAAAGTACACTAACAAGATACTACAGCGTTTTAATATGCAAGACTGTAGAGCAAGAGAAACACCCTGTGAGCAAAAGCTAGAATATACTGAGGATGCAGTAAAGATGGAAGATGTCAGGATGTACAGAGAGGCTGTGGGAAGTCTAATATATCTGACTGTTTGCACCAGACCAGATTTAAGTTTTGTTGTGAGCAGGTTGTCACAATTCTTTGCTGAGCCTACAGAGGAACAGTGGGTCACTGTGAAGCATGTACTTAGGTACCTCAAAGGCACAGCAGAGAAAGGGTTAAGTTTTAGGAGAAATGACAGTGAGAAACTAGGTATACAGGCCTACAGTGATGCCGACTGGGCAGCTGATACCAGTGACAGACGCAGTACCACAGGATACTGTGTGAGCCTTTGTCAGAACAGTTCTCTGATCTCGTGGAAGACTAGAAAGCAGCCTACTGTCGCGCTATCCACATGCGAGGCGGAATATATGGCACTGGCATCAACCATACAAGAGTGTTTATACCTAGAACAGTTACTGGGAGGTATAGATAACTTTAAGTACACACAAACTATAGTACATGAGGACAATCAGGGAACAATCGCTCTCGCCAAAAACCCTGTAAACAGACGAAGATGTAAACATATTGACATAAAGTATCACTTTATCAGGTCTACTGTGAATGAGGGAAGAGTGACTTTGATGTATTGTTCTACTGATAACATGATTGCTGATGTAATGACCAAACCTGTAAATAAGTTGAAACTGAAGAAATTTGCAGGTACTCTTTTTGGAGATTGATATGTGTATGACAGGAGTCCACATACTTTTTTTTTTTTTTTTTATAAAGAGTATAGCAATCTGAGTACAAGTGGGGGTGTTAAAATATGTTCATTATGTCCTCAGTTGTATATTAAGAATGTAATGCAGTACTGTTCTGTATTGTGTATAAGCCACAGGGGGGCACTAAGGTGCAGGCTAAAGAGGACGCGTTTGTATTATTGTTTGTTTTGTCCCAAATGTTTTACCGTATTAAGGCTGTTTGACCGTGAGACTGATGTGTCTGCAGCTCGTGAAATAAATATGCCGAAAATGGCTAAAGATGGCTCATCTCTATCGTCCACTCTTTTCCTCCGAATGCAACGTTAGCTGCAATAATATAGTCACATAACTCAACAGCTTGTAATGTTAGTTTGGTTGAGAGTGAAAGCTGCGTTCCTCTTACTATTGTTAGGCGAACTCGAACATGTTATCAACAAGTTAAATGTAGGACAACCTTTTTTTTCACAGCCGAACACCGCACGCCGGAGAACTTTAAGCCCTGCATTAATCAAGTTAACAGTATGTGTACCTACCCAACACATGCAAAACACTTGAATAAAAACATGTTTTGGCTCGTTTATAAGTCTTTAACTAGTGAGGAACAGCACAATGTTATTAATTGTTGGCTGCCATGATATTACGCTATATAAGCGAGAACACTTGACCCTCACAAACAATTACAGTTAAACCTACACACACACACACACACACAGGGGGAGAGAAAATGTACTATCTTGTCATAACGTGCCTTGGCAACGTCATCTGATTGTACCGCTGCCAAGTTTAAGACCACTGACACACACAGGAAGAGCGAAAAAAAGAAAAGATAATTGGCTGAAGTTATTGCCTGGTCATCACGTGCCTTGGTGACGTCATCTGATTGGACTGCTGCCAAGTTTAAGACCACTTACCCACTGCCCCTCTCACTTGACCCACTGACCACTCTGCAGTAACACAACAACCTATTTTCTGAGGTGAGTCACTTTTTACTTTTCTACAAATAATGTTTAAAAGTTATAAATGTACAACTACAAAAATTATTCCAATAAAATTAAAGCGATAGGGGCATAATTTTATATGACAGGATAGTCTAACAACAGAGATTGTAATATAAAACTTATTCTGACAGGATTTGGTCTGAGAAAAGGGTTTCTGACTGGAAAAGTATTTTCTGAAGTAATTTTTGTAACTTATTTCAAATTACATTAATGATTTTTAGAAGGTTATGAAGAAATTACATTATAATAAAACTTATTCTGACAGGATTTGGTCTGAGAAAAGGGTTTCTGACTGGAAAAAGTATTTTATGAACTAATTTCAAATTACATAATTTTTTTTTTAATTATGTATACAATCATTTTCTGAGGTAAATCTTTACTTCACAAGAAATATTATCAATAACTTTCAATAAATAACTTACATGAAAGAATAAATAAATGTGAAGTATGAAGTAAAAAATAGAGAAATCACTGTCAGAGTATAAAGTTTGAAAAAAAGGATACCCTGAAAGGAAATCAAATTTTCTAAGGTAACGTTCAAGGTTCAAGGTTTCTTTATTTGTCACATAATAAATTATACAGGGTATAATCAAAAGTGAAATGTAGGTCAAATCAGGTCCGCTCAGTGGACAGTGCAAGAATAAAAATTATATAAAAGTAACACCACACAAGAGCATATATATAGGTAAAAAAGAAATAAAAAAGTAAAATGTGCAATAGAATAAAGAAAAGTGCAGAACAGTAAAACAGTAAGATGTGCAAAACAAGTAGGATGTGCAAAAACAGTATATGGGACTTAATAAATAGTAATATAAACAGGAGGGATGAGAGGGATGTGCAACGGGTTGTACTGGGTATGCACACATAGCAGCAATACGGATGATGAGAATATGAATGTTTTTTGTTATTTTTTACAGATAATAATGAGTCTTGTGAAAGTTTATGAAACAGAGTTTGTGTTAAGGAGCCTGATGGCCTGAGGGAAGAAGCTCTTCCTCAGTCTCTCTGTCTTTGCCATCAAGCTCCTGAAGCGCTTGCCAGATGGCAGTAAACAGAAAAGATGGTTGCCGGGGTGATTCGAGTCCTTGATGATTTTAGCAGCTCTGCTTTTGCAGCGTTTGAGGTAGATGTCCTGCAGAGAGGGGAGAGTAGACCCTGAGATGCGCTCAGCTAAGCGCACAACTCTCTGTAGAGCTTTGCAGTCCTGGTTTGTGGCATTATTATACCACACTGAGATGCACTGAGTCAGTACACTTTCTATTGCCCCTGAATAGAAAGTTTTCAGGATAGCTGGTGAGACCCTGAATTTCCTCAGCTGTCGCAGATGGTACAGCCTTTGCCTGGCTTTCTTAACCTGAGTTTGAATGTGTGTAGTCCATGTCAGGTCCTCGGAGATGTTTACACCGAGGTACTTGAAGCTGCTCACCCTCTCCACAGGGGTCCCACTAATCATAAGAGGGGTGTAGGGCCGCTGCTGTCTCTTCCTGAAGTCCACGATCAGCTCTTTGGTTTTGCTCACGTTCAGAGAGAGACAGTTGTCCTGGCACCATGATGTAAGTCTCTCCACCTCATCCAAGTATGCGGCCTCGTCATCGTTGTTAATGAGGCCCAGGACCACAGTATCATCAGCAAATTTAATGATAGAAGTGGAGCTGTGAGAGGACACGCAGTCGTGTGTGTAGAGAGAGTAGAGCAGGGGGCTCAGGACACAGCCCTGTGGGGCTCCTACATTCAGGGTAATGGAGTTGGAGGTGAACTGGCCGACTTTCACCACTTGTGGTCTGGCGGTGAGGAAATCTTGAATCCAGTCACGAAATGAAGTGTTTAGGCCGAGGTCTGAGAGTTTAACAGCCAGCTTGGTGGGGACTATAGTATTGAAAGCGGAGCTATAGTCAATGAATAGCAGCCTTACATAGTTGCCATTTTTGCTGTCGATGTGAGTGAGGGAGGAGTGCAGTACCTGAGAGATGGCATCATCAGTAGACCTATTTGGCCGATAGGCAAACTGAAGAGGGTCCAAAGTAGCAGGGATGGAGGAGCAAATGTGTTTCTTTAAAAGTCTCTCAAAAACCTTCATGACTGTCGATGTGAGGGCAACTGTTCTTAGGCACAGGGATGATGACAGATTTTTTAAAGGGGGTGGGAACCACAGAGGTAGCGAGGGACTCATTAAATATGGATGTAAACAAACCAGCAAGCTGATCAGCACAGGACCTCAGAACGCGGCCAGTAATCCCATCGGGTCCTGCTGCTTTTCTGACGTTCACTCTCCTTAGTTCCCTTCGAACGTCATCCTCTGACACGGTGAATACATGATTGTTGCTCTGTCTGCTGCTTGCTGACGCGCTGTACGGCAGAGTCGCGCCGCCATTACGTTCAAAGCGGCCGTAGAAGTTGTTTAGCTCTTCGGCTAGCAACGGGTCTGCTCTCACCTCTACAGAGTTGTTGTTTCCAGAGGAACAGATGGTCTTTAGTCCCTGCCACATGCGTCGAGAGTCATTGAGCTGGAAATGTGACTCAATTCTCTCACTGTATCGGCGTTTAGCGGCTCTTACTGCACGACGGAGAGCATAACAAGATGCCTTGTACTCACTCATGTTCCCTGACAGAATACCGGCATTGTATGCGGCAGTTCGATGGTTAACCGCGTCACGAATTGTTCCGTCCACCCACGGCTTCTGATTTGAGAAAGTCTTTATTGTTACTGTTTCGGTGGCCTGTTCGGTTAGTGTGTTTACGAAGCTTAATGCTACCTCTGTGAATTCGCTGACGTCAGATGAACTCGCCTGGAACATGTCCCAGTCGACGTCATCAAGAGACACCTGTAGCGTAGCTTCGGAGTGGGAGGACCAGCGCGTCACTTCCCTCTCCACCGGGGGTTCTTGAAGGATCCGTTGTTTATAATCCGGTGTGAGGAAGATGGCGGCATGGTCTGATTTTCCAAACGCCGGCAGTGAGTGGGCTTTGTAGGCATTTTTGAATTGGGTGTAACAGTGATAGAGTGTATTCAGTCCTCTGGTTGGACAGGATATGTGCTGATGAAAGTTAGGGATGACCTTTTTGAGGTTAGCTTTGTTAAAGTCCCCCGCGACGATACATGCAGCGTCAGGTTGTTTGTTGATATATCCGCTGATTTCATCGTGGAGTTTGGACAAAGCCACGCTAGTATCTGCTTGTGGTGGAATGTAAACGGCAGACACGAGGATCGATGTAAATTCCCGGGGGAGATAGAATGGGCGGCAGATAATGGAGAGATGTTCTAGATGAGCCGAGCAGGAACGCGACAGAATGGAGATGTTCCTGGGGTCACACCATTTCTTGTTAATGAAGAAACACACTCCACCACCTTTGTTTTTTCCGGCCTCGGCAGTTCTGTCCATCCGTAAAACAGAAAAGTTATCAGACGGCGTTACAGCGTTGTCCGGGACCATCGGCGTGAGCCATGTTTCGGTCAAACAAATGATGTTACAGTCCCTAATGTCCCGTTGGAAACTTATCCTGGCTCTAAGATCGTCCATCTTATTATCCAAGGATTGGACATTGGCGAGCAAAATACTCGGTAGAAGGGGACTGTGAGCCCTTTTCCTCAGTCTGTTGCGGATTCCAGCACGTTTCCCGCGGTGTTTCTTTCGCCTCCTGGTATTATTGAGGCAGCCTTTGTCAGCTTCGGTGCTCCGAAGAATCTCCAATGGCCACGCTGGATCTGTGTATAAAGTGTCCTGGATCAGGTTAGTCTAACGCTGTCCAATGTCCAAAAGTGTTCTCTTGTCGTACATAATCATTGCAGACGTTACACGTGTAAAAAGAGAGGTAAAAATAGAAAAAAAACCACATAAAAACACAATTTTGAGCGGAGCTAATTCACAGGCGACTGAACTCAGCAGCGCCACCGGAACAAATTCCGGTGAAGTAAAGTAAATCTTTACTTCACAAGAAATATTATTAATAACTTGCATGAAAGAATATATAAATGTGAAGTATGAAGTTAAAAAAAGAGAAAATCATGTCAGAGTATAAAGTAAAAGAAAAGGGATCCCGTCAGAGACAAGATCCTGTGGAGATGAAAAGCTCTATCTATCCTATCAGGCAGTATGCTATCAACTGTCATTACTGCCATCATATCTTTATAACCTTTTAACAGTTATTGATACAATTTGATGTCCACTGATAACTTAATAAAATCACAAGTCAGAATTGATCCAGTCAAAATAAACCAAATATCATGGCACACCATTTTTTCATTGTCATGAAACCTTTACAGCAGGGGTGCTCAACCCTGCTCCTGGTGATCGACTGTCCTGCAAAGTTTAGCTCCAAGTCTAATCAAACACACCTGTCTTTAATTTTCAAGCAATCGCAAAAACCTTAATTAGTTGCTTCAGGTGTGTTTGATTAGAGTTGGAGCTGAACTTTGCAGGACAGTCGATCGCCAGGAGCAGGGTTGGGCACCCCTGCTTTACAGCCTTTAAATAATCATAATTAATGATGTTTTGATGCAAACTTATGTTTTCAACGACTTTCAAAATACGAAGATATCTTGACAGAGTTTACTAAATGACTCATAGTTTGATAGTCTCGGACAGCACAGAAAAATTGACCACATTTTATGTCCATACAATAAAAGTTATCATATTTTTAATTTTTATTTAAACAATACCTTTTTTGTCTCAATCTCAGGATGACAACCCCCTACAGTCGCCCAGCACCACTTCGCATCAGGTGTGTTGCCACCTGCAAGAGCCAAAGAGCATTGGCATTTGTGAGGGAAAAGAATAAAATACATGTCAAAACATATAAGTTCACCACTTTATGTGCACTGACCGATGGGGAGACAGTATATCTGTCAGTTAGAAATGGCAGTGACCCAGAATTCGATGAGGGGCAGTCATATGTAGTTAAGAACTTCACTCTCTCACAAAAATATGGAAGGCCATGCTTGTTTGTCAATCAAGCAACAATTAAATTTAAAACGACTCCACTGGCCATAACAGAGGAGGCCAAGAGAGCAGCAAAGGAGGCCCTCTATCCACCTTCCCCACTAAAGAATGGTGACGAAGATGACATCTTCTCAAATAGGAGCTACCTGAGTCTCCAGGGGCAGATAGAAAAAGTGAGTGATTTTTAAAAGCATAATTAAATATGTAGCACAGTTTTCCTGATTTACTTACTATAAGCAACTGTAAGCTATAAGGGGCTTTTCCACTGGAGGAACATTTTCATAATTCCTTGAACTACTGTATTGGCCGGCATACTTACGTTTTGACATGTGCGCCCAGCAGGAACTGGGAGTGATTTTAGAGTCAGAATAGGGTCTAAACTTATTGCATGCCATAAGAAACAACTGCACAGTATTTTAAAGTGTTACAAGACATACATGTACAAAAATGCTAATGTTTAAAACACTTACCTGTCACCTTTGTCTGCGGTGTGGTGTTTTTTTCTCAGCCGCGATGATATGTAGCCCTCTTTTTTCAATCGTCTAACTTGTATGCCTACATTCCATCTCTGTAATCCTGAAACCTAGTTCCTATAACCGAGTTCTATAACAACCCAGTGCAAAAGCCCCTCTCGTATTTGTGTTTTTCAATCATGGTCCTGGAGTCCGCTAACAAGCTTATCTGACATACAAAATGTAGGTGAATTAATCTTGATTGGGAATACATTATAAGGAATACACAAAATATTCAGTGTTGAGGGATTTCTGGACCAGCACTGAGAAAAAATCCTCACTTGTAATGTCCTCACCTGCGTGTCATTTTCCAGGTAGAAGAGGCCAGGATGACCAGAGGACAGGTGCCCATTCTGGATCTGCGGATTAAATCCGGTTCCACTGTACAAGATATTTCACTGTGGAGAGATGAGGCACTAAGTGAGCTGTATGTTGGGGACATGGTGGAGCTCACCCACCTAAAGGCCACCATAACACCAGATGGAAAGGGCAAATTTGCCTCATCCAACCACACAACTGTCAAGGTACCCAATATATGCTGCACAACACTCATCCAAGACAAATATTCAGAATAGGGTTGCTCATATTGACTGGATAACCTTCAATGGACAGTAAAAATGTTTGACTAATTAACATTATAAGTTAAACTGTCTGAGAACTAATTTAATTAAAATTGAACTATGCAGTTTAACAATTGACTTATACAATATTTTGTTCAAAACTATTAAAATGTCAATATGAAAAAAACAATGTAAAACTGGCAGCTCATTACTGGTTTTCGTACCGTAATTTACATGACCAATCCATACATAATTCTTGGCTTCTCAGTGAGAGTTAAATCTCTTTTTTGGTGCATTTTACCCATAAAAGAAAACCTGCTAAAAAACAAATGCACACCATGAGGCATTTTTCACTTACAGCCCTTGTTAACAATTATATATCACTCATAATGTATGTATGACACACACACACACACATACATGTATACACACACACAACTGTGAAAAAGTCTGAAGCCCCAAACACACTGCACGATTTTCGGCAGTCCCGTAAAGATTGGAATCATGAAACAATTGTGGCTCCTACTCAGCACTCTTATGTCAAACAATGACAGAGTTTCAAAGATGGCGACCAAAGGTAGCCTATGATACAGCATGATCATCACACAGTGTGTTTGCTGGTACGAGCCACGTTTACTGACCAAACAATAAAAATGTGACATGAAATCAATGCGACACGGCGCTAAAACATAAAACTGCTTAACTTAAGCTCTTATGCCTTCCTCTTTCAGCACACATTAAAACTACAACTGCTAAAGTGTGATTTATCATGCTCTTTTTGTTTACCACTAGTACATGCTGATTAAGTTTTATTCTTTTATAAGGTCGTAACGGACGATTCAATACATGTCATCATCGTACAGCCTACACACATGTCGTAGCAAAGTTTATTAGATCCATGTGTGACATAGCGATGCAACAATTATAGTTTGTTGGTACGATTATAGTCAGAGGAATAATCACGGTTTCACGAATACTACAATTATGCATTTATTCATTTCACAACAAAAAAATACATAATCTTTAGATATTAAAGTGTTATTTATTGCTGCCTTTTGAAACAGAAATGACACATTAACCAATAATACAGCACAAAATAATAATACTTAAGAAAGAAAAAAAAAGTCTATCTCTCCTATTAGAATTAAAAAAAGGTGACATCTGCTCTATAAACATTCATGTCAGTATTTCCCTTTTGAAAATAACAAATGGAAATAGATCACAAATGTATTTGTTTTAATTTTGTATATTCTTTCTACATTTATTTTAGACCCGAGTTACAGAAACTGGAAAGATGGTGAAAAAAAGACTTCTGAATACTATAACAGGGACGATAAATCGCAATGTTAATTAAGTATTATTAATATTACAAATATTAACTTGACTTATCCCACAGAGGACACTGTTACTAATGAGGAGAATAAACTGAAATAATATTGTAATCAACTGTCATTCATACTTATTCATTTTAATAATCTTTATTCATCTGATATATTATATATATATATATATATATATATATATATGGCCTGAGAAAATCATGTCTATTATTTTGGTTTGTGAGATCGAGATGTCCACACAAACATTCAGGAGGACAGAAACTTGTCAACGCTGCCCAGACTTTCATTAATAAAATCGCTTAGATACTGAATCGCTGCATTATATTAATCCACAAAGAGGGGGTAAAATGACTTTAAATAACTAAACTCAAATCTTCATTGTTTGTAGTGACGCACAGATGCAGGTAGACTAATTCACACACGCAACTGTCACCTTTCTCTCTCTGTCTCACCACACTATTTCAGCTCTGTCTGAAGCGGGCAGAATGCTAGAGATAACGAACTTGCCTTCACGTCGATGTCGTGCATTAAAATCGTTTATTTCACAACCAGAACAGTTTGGCTAGCTGTGCATTATCCCTTATGTATACTCTTTAACTGCTATTTTTACAACAATATTTAAATGACGCCATGGTCATTCTTGGCGCACCTAAAATGGTCCCACACTATCGACTTCAGACATTCTCTGATGGAAATAAAGGATCACTGTTTGGTTCCTCGGTCATAGTTAATCTAATGCGTGTAGTACATTTACATTTATGCATTTATCAGACGCTTTTATCCAAAGCGACTTACATTGCATTCAAGTTACAGTTTCTACATTTTATCAGCTCTTGCTTTCCCTGGGAAACGAACCCATGATCTTGGTTGGCGTTGCTAGCGCAATGCTCTACCAGTTGAGCTACAGGAAAGCATAGTAGCGTCCGTGTCTCTGATAAGCACGTCATCTTAAGCTGGTGCACCGCCTCTAGTGTAACTGTGTTTTCGTTTTGCGCAAGCTTCAACAGTTCCGTTCCGTGCAACAGAAACACTCGGTGTAGAGGAGCCTAAATGATTAACCTTGACATTTTAAAGTGCGTAAAACTGGTTAATCGCTGCATCCCTAGTGACATGCAGTGATCTTATAGGATTGCTAAAACCGTGCAGTGTGTTTTGGGCTTAGTATTTTCACCAGATAAAAAAAAGTTAGCAATTAGCTCATTCGGAGAGAGATCCATGAA
This sequence comes from Oxygymnocypris stewartii, assembly GCA_003573665.1. Lineage (NCBI taxonomy): Eukaryota > Metazoa > Chordata > Actinopteri > Cypriniformes > Cyprinidae > Oxygymnocypris > Oxygymnocypris stewartii. Next base: position 21,787 of record QVTF01006770.1, read on the forward strand.
TTGAACTAATGAGCTGATGATCTCAATCAGGTGTGTTAAATAAGGGAGAGATGCAAAATGTGCAGAGCAAGGGTCCCCTATGGCTGGAATTGAAAACCGTTGCTGTAGTGTGTCAGTAGGAAATATCAGTTTACGTTTCCAAACATTCATTTAGTCATTAATTGTAATAATCCAGTGAGATTTTTGTGCTCCACACAGAGATCTGATCTGATCATCATCAGTCTGTCTGTCTGGAATGACAAAGAAACTGAACAAACTGAGACAGACTAAATCCAGAAGAACTGAGTCTCTGAGACGCTTCAAGAAACTTCCCTGTTAAGCTCCTGAGAAACTCTGCTCAAGTGCACCGAGGGCAAGGGCAAAAGCTGCTTTAAACGCAAAGGATGCTCACACCAAACGTTGATTTAATTTAGTTAATAGAAGTTAATTGATAAAGAAAATCTATTTATGACAGCATCCTTATTTTACAGCATTTTACACAAGTGCCTAAAATGTTAACAGAACTGTAGATTTGCAGGTAGCTTTCTTGAAGCATCTAGGACAGGGGTATTCAACTAAAATGTACAGAGGTCCAGTTAGAGAAAATTTCTTGAAGCAAAGGTCCGGAAAATCATAATGTCTTATTATTTAGTATGATAGCTTATATATTTTATAGCTTTTATATATTTATAAGTAGCCTAGTTGTTGTTTCAGCATCTGCATGTAATAAATACCTGCCTGCCTAATCAAATGAATCCATAACAATTCAAAAACTTGTTGACAATATTTATTGTCATGTTACATAGAACTGAACATATATGTATGACTGTAGATATGTATGTTTTTTCATTAACAAAATAAAAGTAGGGCTGTATTTCAAAATAAGAGAAAATAAATAACATGTGAAAATTGTGTATGTTCAAATAAAGTGCTTAACTTCAGACAAATAAAATAAAGGAGGAAAAGCTTGAATTTCTCATTTTCTGTTTTATATCTTGACTCAACAATCGCAACCATTTTACAAATAATTAATCTCAACACATCTTAACAATTGAACAGTTTTAGAATATCACCAGTTTCTACCGCTCTTATATCCCACTCCTCCGCTTTTGGAGAACGCATTTGTTCCTAATTTTTATCTCCCTTTCTCCGTCTCACTCGCCTAATTCTCAACTTTCTCCAGCGCAGTTGTCTGTATCTCTCCTTTTGTTTTCTACATGTATCGCTATCTTTCTATGGTCTTTTCATGTGTTACTAGCCGCGAACTCTCTCATCTGTCTGCACTCTGTCGAGTCGCAATGTTTACCAGACTTGATTGGCTGAGTGGTATCACGTGGGATGGCTTAACTCGCATGCAATTGGTCTGTGCGTTTCCACTACCACTACAGTAAAGACAAAAGCTGTGCCGGTTGAAATAGAAGCGCCCTGTCAGGTTTTAGATCATAACCTTATATTTTGGCTGTAGGTTCGGGTCCGTGTGGGACGGCTTTTGGGTCCGGACCCGGACCGCGGTCCGCCTGTTAGTGACCTATGATCTAGGAGATGTTGCGATAGTTCTTCTGGATTTAGTCTGTCTCAGTTTGTTCTGTTTCTTCATGTCATTTCAGATAAATTTAGAAATGTAAAGTGACATTTCCTACTGACACACTACAGCAAAATATAGAAATAACAGATTTTAAACCATTTTTGGCTGGTGAAAATACTAGTGGCCTAAGAATACATTGTTTCCATAACACTAACCTTTACCCTACATGTGAATTGTTTTTATTCTTTTCCAGATTATTGACCGGCATATCCAAGAGGAAGAGCTCCAGATAATTGGGGTGTCAGAAAAAAATGGCAAGCTCATCCTTCTTGACAGTAAGATGGACGACTATGTTGTCCCAGCCCATTTCTATGAAGGTGACCTTGATGACTTGGTAAACCAACTACCACTGAAACTGGAAGTTCAGCATATTCAGAGACATGTCCTTAAAATAAAATGCCTGGATTCACCTAAAAGTGAGGAATCACTGAATCTTCTTCAGGATGGGGCATCCCTAGATCCCGGTCAGAGTGGGGAATCCCTGGACCCAGCTGAGAGCATGGACTTTCTCAATCCAATCAACTAATGCGGATTACACTTTGGAAAAAAGACATTGGTTCAATTATAGTTTAAATAATGTTTAATTTCTTATTTGTGTAATTCATAGTTCTAAATTAAAAGTTCCTAATTGCATTGCACAATTACTAAGTCTAATCATTTCATACTTCCCCACCACACATACATTTATAGATAAAGCCTTAATGCAGTAGAAATCTAACGTATGTAGAGTTAGAGTTAAAGTATTAAAGCTAACAGACAGGCCAAAATTAACAATGAATGTTGCAGTCGATTTACCTCAGAAGTCGGATGTCAAGGCTGGGATAAACATCACATTCAAGTGGGCCGCGTTCCACTAGAGAAGTCAGAAAAACAGGTATATGTTAGACTTGAAACAGCGCCGTGCAGACCGATCAGTGTATGTAGGGGTACTCAAGTTCAGAGGCCAAGTGGGCTGCATTTAAATACATAAAATGTGAAGGGCCATAAATTACAATTTGCATCATCAGACTTTAAGACAGTATTCTCAGATTTACTGATTTAGAATAAGAGTAAAAAGCTAGAATAAAAAAATGGGATTAAAAGTTTGTTTTGCTATATTAATGCTAAAACTCAAAACATTATTGAGCAAATATATTTCACAAATTTCTTTAGAAAATAAATGTTCTTTCTTTATATTAACTATATTGTATCAATATTTTATTTTTTAAATGGATATCCCTGTTCTCCCACCATGATTCTGAAAAAGACAACTAAATAAAACATGTAATTTTCTATTAAAAATGGCTGCTGTCTATTTATAAATGCAATATTCAACGAATTGAGAAAAAGTTAAAACAAATGATTCATAACTTGCTCATAAAGACTTCACTGGTTTCATTCCTGAATCAACGTTTTTGAACAAATCTCATTTTAAGTCACTTGTCTTCACCTACTGGCAATATGTTGTAATTAATACAATCTTTATTTGAAGCATTTTTTGATCGCTTCTGTAACGTTCGTAGTGTTTGTATCAGAGCTAACCTTTTATTCCAGTACTTCTGTGATGATTTGAATGTCTGTAACACAGAAATAATGATACAAAATACTTTGTAAAGGTTCATATACATAAACTGCTCTCTCTGGTCAGCGGTAACATTTGAATGTCACAGTGTGATTATGGCTTTAATAGACATAAGAATCATGTCATTTATGAACAAGATTGCGTGGGTGATTGAATCTGTTTGCGGTCTGGCTATCCAACATAACAGTAAATATACGACGCGACAATTTAGGGTTTATAGGTGTTCTTCAAAACATCTCTAGTATTTTCATATTATTAAAGTATATTTATATTCCAAAGCTAATCATTATAGCCTTAATTACCGTATAGAATATTTTATCTCTGCCTCATTCTGTGATGAAACCCGCACTTCAGCTCACAAAATTTATTTTGAGTTGAGTTCAAGTACAAGTTATTTCAAACACTCGACTGATGTTGTGGAGTAGAATTATGTTATGATAAAAAAAATTACAATTAATGTAAACGGGCCCAATGTGGGCCGCCTCTTGAGTACCCACAGCTATAGAGAACAGACGGCTGTGCATGCATTCGAATCACTCTCGCTGTACTTTGGTGAGCAGCGCTGCTTCGAGTCGAACACGCCTAATGTAATTGAGTTGACTCGTGTTGGTATTAGCATTGTTAGCAAAAACAAAGCATTGCACCGCATTTTGAAACTGCAGACACGTACACCATAGCAACATGTTCGCAGATAGAGGTTGGGCAAGAATGAGTGTATGACTCAATAATGACATGGGAATATAACAGAGGATTTATAATAAATTATAGTATTTACAGCTTTCACTTACATTTCACGTCGGGAGCAACCATCTTGAATTCTCAACTTCGTGTTGAGGGAAGCGGACAGAGTTCCGAGATGAAACGCCGACCTGCGTGTGCGTTCCGTTTGAAAAAGAAAAACACACATGGAACTCTGAATATCCTAAGTTACCTCCGATGAAAAAAAAATTGCATGCAGCATAAATCCAGTCTTTCCCTACCAGGGTTACTTGTAAAGTCCGTGATCCGTATAGAACAGCACGGTTCGACACGCATGTGATTCACCGTACATAAGATCTTAAAGGGACAGTAGCCCATAAAAATACCTGCTGTTCCCTTTCGAGCTGTCACGAGACATCACGGAGATTTCTCCGTTATGGGAACTCCTTCCCTCCAACCTTTCCTGAAGACCTATTGGCTCACGCCAGTCAATGACTGGCCAATTGTCGCGAAGCATGCAAATATGACGAGCTCGAGAGGCAGTATAAATGCAGCGCCCGCGACAAATACGTCAGAATCTTTTTCTTCACTTTGCTGAACCTAGGTTATGGCTTAAAATATTCAGCTCACGGTTAAGTTCGCTCATTCGAGGGCAGGCCTCATGGCTGCTCCTCTGCAGCGTTCAGGTGAGTATGACATTTCTTAAAGATAGTCCGTCTGCCCTCTGATCAGCGGTGGACCTTCGGGACGCAGGTGATGAGCTCATGCCGACTAAATGTCCGCATTCCTCTCACCGTCGAACCTGCAAGGACAAGACATCAGCCCGGCTTCTCATGCCCCCCTTCCATGGCGGTGCGTAGAGCCGAGGGCAGATGCGGGAGCAAAGGGATCTCACGTCGCCGCAGATGCTGCACGGAAAAACCCACTGTGTAAGCATGCAGCCCCCGCCTCAGAGCGGCGTTCTGCTGTTGCAAAGCACAATCGCTCCTCTCTCATTCACATGATAATAGCCCCTTATTAGCGGCTACCGTGTGTATGGAACAACCTCTCATTCACATGATAATAGCCCTCATTAGCGGCTACCGTGTGTTCGGAACAACCTCTCATTACATGACAATAGCCCCTCATTAGCGGCTACCGTGTGATCGGGACAACCTCTCATTCACATGATAATAGCCCCTCATTAGCGGCTACAGTGGGTAGAGGACATTTATAATTCACATGGTAACAGCCCCTTATCAGCGGCTACAGTGTGTAGTGAACTTTTATAATTCACATGATAACATCGGCGGCGCCTTGTGTGTAGAGGACATGTTTGTCTAATTCACAAAACGCGCGAAGGCGATAGGATCTGATGCCCCTGCGCGGAAAGCGCGCGAAGGCGAGTCACTTGACACCCCTACGCGGGAAGCGCGCGAAGGTGAGGAGTCACATGACACCCCTGCGTGGAAAAGCGCGCGAAGGTGAGGAGTCACATGACTCCCCTACGCGAGAAGCGCGCGAAGGCGAGGAGTCACATGACACCCCTGCGTGGAAAAGCGCGCGAAGGTGAGGAGTCACATGACTCCCCTACGCGAGAAGCGCGCGAAGGTGAGGAGTCACATGACACCCCTGCGTGGAAAGCGCGCGAAGGCGAGGAGTCACCTGATGCCCTGAAGGGCGCATCCTATCAGCCTCCCAGATTTCGCCGGACTATTACGCTAGTTGTTTACGCCCCTTCACGTGGTGTTCAACTAGGTCGTATAGCATAGTCAGCCTGTAGTTATTACAGTCGCTATATTGTAGAAGACCGCGGGATCGAGGTCTTCTTGGACAAGTTAAGAGACCCGGGAAGAGGCACCACGACCAGTGCAGGAGCCCTCAAGCTGTCTCAAAATTGTAAATGTGTGGGACGAAGTCAAATCAAATCAAATCAAATCACTTTTATTGTCACATCACCACAGCACAAGTGCCTTGGTGAGTGAAATTCTTATGAGCGTGCTCCAGACAGTGCAGAAAAACAACAGACAATTTACCTATGGACAGACAGTGCAAAAAAAACAACAGACAATTTACATATGGACAGACAGTGCAAAAAAAACAACAAACAATTTACATATGGACAGACAGTGCAAAAAAAACAACAAACAATTTACATATGGACAGACAGTGCAAAAAAAAAAACAGCAAACAAACAGCAAACAATTTACATATGGACAGACAGTGCAAAAAAAACAACAAACAATTTACATATGGACAGACAGTGCAAAAAAACAGCAAACAATTTACATATGGACAGACAGTGCAAAAAAACTGCACTGGAGCATTTACAGTGCTCCAGACAGTGCAAAAAAATAAATAAAATAAAAACAACAGCAATTTACATATGGACAGACAGTGCAAAAAAACAACAGCAATTTACATATGGACAGTACATATTTACAGACTGTACAGAAGACAATGTGCAAAATACACATACATATACTCAGTACGCTTAGTGTACTATAAAGACATACTCAATTTTCAACGACACATTATACACCGTATGGGCACATCTACATTATGTACAGTATCTATACATAATGTGGTCTATACATAGTAATAATGTGAGGTGCAACAGATTATAAATTAACAGCAGATTGGTTGAGCAGCAGATAGATGTGCAAAGGTGCAACAGATTATTCATATACAGTGTCGTGGATGTGCATCGTATGGTGTCCAGTGATAGCAGATAGGTTGTGATTAGTGCAGTGTGTGCGTGTAGTCCAGTTGAACGGTGTTAAAGTGCAGTGCATGGCATGTTGTGTGAGTGGGAGTGTGATGTAGGTGAGTTATTTGTGACTGTTCATTAGCCTGATAGCCTGGGGGAAAAAGCTGTCCCTCAGTCGGCTAGTGCGGGATCGGATGCTGCGGAAACGTCGCCCTGAGGGCAGCAGAGAGAGCAGTCTGTGGGACGGGTGGCTGGAGTCTTTGATAATCCTCCGGGCTTTCCTTGTACACCGCCTGGTGTAGATATCCTGGAGGGAGGGAAGCTCACCTCCAACAATGTGGCGGGCAGTTCGCACGACCCTTTGCAGAGCCCTGCGGTTGCCAGCGGTGCTGTTTCCATACCAGGCGGTGATACAGCCGGTCAGGATGCTCTCCACAGTGCAGGCGTAGAAGGACCTGAGGATTCTGGGGCTCGTTCCAAACTTCCTCAGCCGTCTCAGGAAGAAGAGACGCTGATGTGCCTTCTTCAGCACTGCATCTGTGTGAGCAGACCATGTGAGATCCTCGGTGATGTGAACGCCGAGGAACTTAAAGCTGCTCACCCGCTCCACAGGTGTCTTGTCGATGGTGATGGGTGTGTGTTCTCTGCTCTGTCTCCTGTAATCCACCACCAGCTCCTTGGTCTTGTCGATGTTGAGTGAGAGGTGGTTCTCCTGACACCATTTAGTCAGGGTACTCACCTCCTCTCTGTAGGCCGTCTCATCGTTGTCGGTGATCAGGCCTATCACCGTTGTGTCATCAGCAAATTTGACGATGACATTGGAGCTGTGTGTAGCTGTACAGTCGTGTGTGTACAGGGAGTACAGGAGTGGGCTGAGGACGCAGCCCTGCGGTGCACCAGTGTTGAGGATCAGGGGAGATGATGTGTTGTTGCCCATTCTGACCACCTGACTTCTGCCTGTCAGGAAGTCCAGGATCCAGCTGCACAGAGATCTGTTCAGTCCTAGAGTCTGGAGCTTCGCAACCAGTGTGGCAGGCACTATAGTGTTAAATGCTGAACTATAATCCACGAACAGCATCCTCACATAGGTGTTCTTATTTTCCAGGTGGGAGAGAGCAGTGTGCAGGGTGAAGGCAATAGCATCGTCTGTGGAACGGTTACTGCGGTATGCAAATTGTAGTGGGTCCAGTGAAGCAGGCAGCACAGAGCAGATGTAGTCTCTGACAAGCTTCTCAAAACACTTGCTGAAGATGGGGGTCAGAGCAACGGGCCTCCAGTCATTCAAGCATGTGATTTTATTTTTCTTCGGTATGGGCACAATGATGGATTTTTTGAAGCATGAGGGAACCACAGACAGAGAGAGGGACAGATTGAAAATATCTGTAAAAACCCCGGCTAGCTGGAAAGCGCATGCTTTGAGCACACGGCCTGGTATGCCATCAGGGCCCACGGCTTTACGGATGTTCACCCGTTTGAAGGATCGAGTTACATCCGCGACAGAAAGCGTGAGTGGACTGACCTCTTCTGCGGTAGCCGCGGCAGCGCTCTCTGTGTGGGCGGTGTTATCAGCCTCGAACCGAGCATAAAAGGTGTTGAGCTCGTCCGGTAGAGAGGCGGCGATGTTCACAGTAGCTGGTTTACTCCCTTTAAAGCCTGTGATGTTGTTAATGCCCTGCCACATGCTTCTTGGGTTATTGTTGTTGAAGTGTTCTTCAACTTTGTTTTTATATGTTCGTTTGGCTGCTTTGATGGATCTCCTGAGATCGTAACTGGCTTGTTTCCGATCGTCAGTGTTTCCGGATTTATAGGCAGATGTCCGCGCTGACAGGGCTGATCGAACATCGCTGTTAATCCACGGTTTTTGGTTGGGGTAGATGCGGATTGTTTTGGTCGGAACTACATCGTCTATACACTTTCTGATGAAACACGTGACCGTATCTGAATACGCCTCTATGTCGTCATCAGACGCTGCCCGGAACATGTCCCAGTCCACGTGATCAAAACAGTCCTGTAGTATAGCATCCGATTGGTCTGACCAACAATGAACTGTCCTGAGAGCGGGTGCTTCACGTTTCAGTTTCTGCCTATAAGCAGGCAGGAGCAGAACGGAAGAGTGATCCGATTTGCCGAAAGGTGGGCGGGGGAGGGATTTGTATGCGTCCCGGAAGGGGGAGTAACAGTGGTCGAGTGTGCGATCTCCACGCGTGTTGATGGTGACGTGTTGAAAGTATTTTGGAGCTATTGTTCTGAAGTTGGCTTTATTAAAGTCCCCTGTGACAACAAAAGCTGCATCTGGGTGCGCGGATTCTTGCTCACTTATAATCCTGTACAGTTCCTTGAGTGCCTGGTCTGTGTTGGCTTGGGGGGGGATATAAACAGCCGTGATTATGATCGCTGTAAATTCCCTCGGTAGCCAGAACGGTCGACACAGAAGCGTATGAAATTCCAGATCAGGGGAGCAGAAGGATTTAATAGAGTGTATGTTCCTTTCATCACACCACGAGTTGTTAATATAGAAACACACACCCCCGCCTCTGCTTTTCCCTGTGAGCTCTTCCGTTCTGTCCGAGCGGTGCACGGAGAAGCCCGTGAGCTCGATGGCTGAGTCTGGAACCATAGCAGACATCCAGGTTTCTGTGAGGCAAATAACACAGCAGTCCCTTGTTTCTCATTGGTATGAGATCCGCGCCCGCAGTTCACAGAGTTTGTTATCCAGTGACTGAACGTTGGCCAGTAAAATGGTTGGAAGAGGAGGTCGGAAAGCACGGCGTCTCAGTCTGACGAGAACGCCAGCTCGTTTTCCTCGTTTTCGGCGTCGGCGGCGTCTCCTCGCTTTTGCAACCCACACAAAGGGTTCAGATGCCGTGTCCGTGAACAGTCCACCGGCATTCAGAAACTCAAAGTCCGGTTTGCGTTGCGCGACGGAGGAACCAATGTTCAAAAGCGTGTCTCTATCGTAGACAGTTATACTAACAACATCTAACACGTAAAACAACAAAAAAACAAATAAAACATACGAAAAACTGCAAAGTTTTCCCGGAGCTCGCAACACGGCTGCCATCCTCGGCGCCATCTTGACTCACACGAAGTGTGTTCATTAAAGCATACGTTTGCACGAGGAGCTTTTCCTCCTCGCTCAGTCACCACCGCCGCTCGCCCCTCCCCTCAGCGACCGGACCCACTGCCCACACGGGTTATAGCTGCCAAGCCGCTGTGTCAGTTCATGAGCGCGTGAGAAGCGATTCCAAGAATCTCGCGCTGGTTGCTCTGCATAAGAGCGAGGGTACACCCTTCAATTCAGACGCAGACCACCCCGTTTCAATGGCGTGGCGTAGTCTCTAACACTGACTCGAAATGCCCTTATCCTAACAGGAGCTAATACAATTGCTCGGAGAAGGAGCAATAGAACAATTTCAGCGAGCAGGCGGGACGGCTGTTTGTCCAGCTGCTGTTTGGGGTGCCTAAGAGAGAGGGTAGACTCTGCCCGATTCTAGATCTCGGACCCATCAACAGAGCGCTTGGAAAGCGTCCGTTCAGCATGGTAACGCTAAGCAGATCCTGGCGCAAATTCGCCCCGGGGACTGGTTTGCGTCCGTGGATTTAAAGGACGCGTACTTTCACATTCGGATAGCACCGCATACACAGACGGTTTTTCTAAATAGCTGTCAACTGTCAGGGAGAAGCACAGCGTTCCAATACTCTGTTCTCCCGTCCGGGCTGCTCCGGCCCCACGCACTTTTAAGGTGCATCAATGCAGCACTTTCCCCTCAGATCGAGCGGAAGGCGCATTCTCAATTATCTGGACGATTGGCTGATTTTAGCTCTGTCCCGGGACACGCTACTCAGCCATATAGACTCACTGCTTATTCACTTGGAGTCCCTAGGGCTATGTGTAAACAGGCGAAAGAGCATTCTCGCCCCGAGTCAGTCCATCATGTATCTGGGAGTTTGCATGGACTCCCTGGAAATGAGGGCCCGCCTCTCACGAGAGTGCGTGGCGGCCATTTTGTCTTACCTGCGCCATTTCAGAAGGCACATCTGTTCATCTGAAAAAAATTTCAGAGATTACTGGGACTCATGGCATCAGCTTCGGCAGTATGTCATCTGGGCTTATTACACATGCGACCTCTGCAGCTGTGGCTGAAAACTCGAGTCCCTTGGATGGCATGGACCTCGGGACGTTTGAGTATCGCGGTCACCGGCGGCTGCATCGAAGCTCTAGCTCCGTGGCTCAACCCGGATCTCTTCAGCCGGGGAGTCCCCCTGGGGTTGGTGACTCCACGCGTGGTGGTCACAACAGACGCATCGACGCTCGGCTGGGGAGCGGTGTGCGAGGGAATGCCAGCTTCGGGGCGGTATCTCTGTCTGCCCTGTCTTCCGAGTCAACAGCCTCGCGTGAAGCAGACACTCAGACTTCGGTGTGCCCTGTCAGGGCCTTGAGGATTTACATCGACCGTTCGGCCAGCTTTCGACAATCTGACCAACTATTCGTATGCTACGGTGGTTGTGCGAAAGGCAGAGCCGTTTCAAAACAGAGGCTTTCCCACTAGATCGTAGACGCTATTACGGCTGCTTATACGAGCCAAGGGTTGGAGTGTCCTTTACACATTAGAGGACATTCAACAAGGGCTATTGCTTCCTCGTGGACTTGGTCGAGAGGTATGTCTATTCAAGATATATGCGCTGCAGCAGGCTGGTCTTCACAGAATACTTTCGCCAGGTTTTACAGGCTGGACGTTCAGTCCTTTGCCTCCCAGGTGCTGTCGGTGAGTGGCTGATGCATGTTTGCTACATTGTTATGTGTGTGCCGCTGTCTCGCACAGTAAGTTTTACTCTGCTTGACCCTCTTACTAATACGGTTGTTCTGCCCTTACTCAGTGCAGATTCCTGTATTCGTTGATTTCTAGTGATACCATTATCATGCTAGGTTGCTGCTACACAGTAAATCCCTGTGCAGTTCCTTATGTTTGTCGTGCAAGTTTGCCCTATTTTTCAGCGCAGCCGACGTTTAAACTGTCCAAATATGCAAATTTGTATACCTTTGGGTTAGACGCTTATTGGCTTTCAGCTACCTATCAGCTGTGAGCTTGCCTACAGCGTCACTATTGGGAAGTATGCTTGTGCGTATTCTATCTGCTGTGTTTTGGGGTATAGGCTTCATAGCCTCTCTCACGGCGGGATTTAATATCGTTCCCATAACGGAGAAATCTCCGTGATGTCTCGTGACAGCTCGAAAGGGAACGCTACCGGTTACTATGGTAACCTCGGTTCCCTGAGAGCGGGAACGAGACATCACGGTGATCGCTGCTCGTTCAGCCAAGCGGCGTTCAGTATCAGATTCTGACGTATTTGTCGCGGGCGCTGTATTTATACTGCCTCTCGAGCTCGTCATATTTGCATGCTTCGCGACAATTGGCCAGTCATTGACTGGCGTGAGCCAATAGGTCTTCAGGAAAGGTTGGAGGGAAGGAGTTCCCATAACGGAGAAATCTCCGTGATGTCTCGTTCCCGCTCTCAGGGAACCGAGGTTACCATAGTAACCGGTAGCGTTTTCTCTGTTTATACAGTCTATATCAGGGATCCTCGAATCTGGACCATTCCTGCAAAGTTTACCTCTAACACTAATCAAACACACCTGAGCATGCTAATGATCTCCAAGATCATAAGAAAATCACAGGTAGGTGAGTTTGATCAGGGTTGGAGCTAAACTCTGCAACAGATTGGACCTCCAGAGAATGATTTGAGGAACCCTGCTCTATATGGTGTTAATTGAATAAGAATATACAGCTTTAACAAAGATTAATCTATATTTAATTTATACAATCAATAATATGTAGGGTTTTTTCATTTAATGTTTTACATTTCTGTTCCAGAATACTATTGTTGGTTCTTGTTAGATATCATCTTAAGTTATTTTATATTACTTTTGTTTCTGTTGGTATTTATCTATGCTTGTCATTTGTGTTTGTTCCTATTTTATTGACTGTTAATTTTTTTATAATATTTAAATTGTATAGGCTAGTTAGGCTAGTAGTTTTTACTGTCATCAAAGGTTTACAATAAAGTGTTCTTTAAGAGGTTTCTGAACCATCAGCTTCATTCTCATGTAGCAGTCCAGGGCGGGTAGTCTGTGGTGCCTAAAGCAGCAGTATTTGTGTAGGGAGCAACATTTTTTTTCACAAATTTGAAGCGGTGCCATGACTGAAAAGACGTTGGGAAACACTGAATAAATCTATAATCAATATTAAACATGAAACAAGTTAATTGTTATAAGAAAAATAAATTAATCTACCATTATTATCCTTATATATATCTATAGTGTTGTAGGCTCAGACTCTAAATTAAATTATAGCTGCAAGCAGCCATGAAAGGGCCTTTCGCACCATTACATGGCCAGAGGAAAATCAGCGGGCATTATCTATCTATCCATCCATCCGTCCGTCCGTCCGTCTATCTATAATCTGAATCAATCAATCAATCTATCTATCTATAATCTGAATCAATCAATCAATCTATCTATCTATCATCTATAATCTGACTCTATCTATCTAAATATCTGTTTATCTATCTAACTATTGACTCTTTCTATCTACTGAATCTATATATCTATCTAAATATCTGTTTATCTATCTATCTATCTACTGACTCTATCAATCTATCTATCTATCGACTCTTTCTATCTATCTATCTATCTTTTTTATGTAAACTTCGTACTTCAAACTGCTAGCTTTTAAAACTAAATAAAAGGTCAGACTTTCTCAAGCCAACTTCAAAGTTCACAAACTTTTTTATCTAGTTTACTACTAAGATTACTGCTTACAGTCTTCCCGACTGCCTGGGACCTGTAACAGATTTTTAAGCTTTTGCTTAAGTCCTGAAAGGGTGTCTAACTGGGACTCCAGAGGGCTGTCGTGACTCATCGACTGCTGCAGTTTATGATCGCGCTCTGGAAAACAATCCTAACTCAAAGCTTGAATAAAGACTAGAGATCGACCGATATATCGGTTTACCGATATTTTTCCCGATATTTAAGCATTTTACCATTATCGGTTTTGAAAAAAAAAAATCGGGTTTGAATTTTTTTTTTGTCGTCACATACATAATTATACAGAGTATAACCAGCATTGAAATTTGTTCTCTGCATTTGACCCATCCAAGTGTGCACACACCTGGAGCAGTGGGCACACACACACACACACACTTGGAGCAGTGGACACACGCACACACACACACACACTTGGAGCAGTGGGCACACACACACACCTGGAGCAGTGGACACTGTTCACTCAGGAGAAGCTCCAGCACAACCACCGCATGTAACTTTATACAAGATTAACTGATATTATATTAACTAAATTAACTAAATTATATTAACATTTACTATCGAACCATTATTTTACCAATAAACATCTAAATAAATACATATCTATCGAAATTAATTATTTATTATATCTGCAAGCGATCGCAGTTTGAGTAGTTCTGTGTAAATAGATAAACCGCTGTCAGCAGTTTTCATAATCTAGAATGACAAAAACATTTGAATTCTGATATAACATGCCAGTTGAGCAATGCAATAAAATAGGCCTACAATGTTTTGTTTGTTATAGCTTATTTCAATATTCCAGAGAATATAACAGCTTATGAACCTAAAACTGTAGTTTAAAATGAAGTTGATATTTTGTTTGAGTTTTCCCTCTTTTCCTTAGCCTGTACGCCTGTAAGCGCCGTGCGCGTTTTACTTTGACTTTAAAATCAGCAGCAATTATGCCTCAAGCAGTGTTTAAAATAAAAATCAGCAAATACTGTGGAACCAAATAAATGAGAAACGAATGTTTTTTTTTTAGGCGCGCGCTGTGTCCGTTATAAATAATGCGGAAACGAACCGTGTATGTGCGCTCTCGATCTCTATAACATATTTCTGTTTGAATACAGCTCAGTATATAGTTGAATACAGCGACGTGAATAGTGAATAATAATAAAACACTATTTTATGTATTATTATTAAATTAATGCAACATAAACATACATCACAACAAGCCGTTTTAATTATTTATTTAATGTGTATTTTATCATTTATTTACTTTTCACTTGGTAGATCTCGGTGAGTTTTCTCCTTGACTTAGATTAATGTCAGACTCAGAAGTCAACAGGCTAAAAACGGGTGCTTTTACATCTGTCTCTCACCTCACTCTTCTTGTCAGTCATCTCTCTTCACGTGATAAATGAAATCTGATCTGTGATGTAGAGGTCTGCGCGGGACTATTTTAGGTTTTATTCCGCTCCCGCGATATATTCTGTTTGTTCACATTTCTGATGAAAGACAGAGAGATAGGCTAACAAATAAAAGTTTAGTCTGCACAAAAGTGTATTTATTTTATTCGTCTTATCAAGAGTCTTGAATTTATTAACTGAAAAATGTCAATAACATTTTGCTGCCAACACGGAATACATTTGAGGAAAAAAGTTATACAAAAATTGTAATCCCTATTATAATTTGTTTTGTCAGGATATAATTCGTTTATGCTAACATTCAGCCTACAACACAATAGGAAAAAAATGAAGGTTTAGCCTAATAGGTATTTTATTAGTCTTGTCAAAATACTAAATTCATTTAACATCTTGCTGTTAACACAGTGAAAAGTGCAGCAGAGAAAAAATAAATAAATTCGACTCAGTCTGTCATTTAAAATGATAGGATAAGCATAATACAAAAAAAAAGGAAAGAGAATTGCACGTGCTTCAAGGACAGCGGAGTAAGAAATCTGGTAGGGACAGCCGGCAATGCAGACCTAGACTGCTGTGATGCAAGACTCTCGTTCGTTCGGTGCGTTGCATTTAGCAGCCGCGTTCAGTTTTAATTTTAGTGTCCTCTATCTGAACAAATTTATTTTTATTACTATAAAAACAATCTAAACGACGGTGCCACGGTGAGCAAGTAATGTAACAGTGTTGCGGCTTAACACCAGTATAACCGTCGTCACGTCTATCGCGGCAAGCCTACTTCACTCTATTATTTATTTACTTTATAACAGTAAATAAATATCGGTTCTGAATATCGGTTATCGGTTACATAAACGTATAAATATCGATATCGGTATCGGTTATAAAAAATCAATATCGGTCGATCACTAATAAAGACTGAAAGAGCTGCTGATTTCAATTCTGTAGTTAAGCTTCAGATTATCACGATGAACAAAGCGTGTATGAATTTGCCGGTCACAGAGCTTATTTCCTGCTAATCCGATGGGAAACTCCTGTAGGGATGTGAATTTGCGGGTCAGTATGATCTCGACATGGCCAGAGCTAATATATCTGCTGTGTGTGTGTATGTGTGTGTGTGTGAGAGAGTGTGCGTGTGCATGTGTGTGTGTGAGTGAGTGTGTGTGTGTGGCGGCAGTACAAGCGAGAAGCTGCTGGTGGGTCAGTCTCTGCTGCAGTGTCATTGTGTTTCACTAAACAGAGCAAGAACAACAGTCACACGTGCTTTATCCAACAACATCAACACACTGATGCAGTTACACACACACACTCACACACACATAATGACCACTGCTGTAAACTCAACAGAGAATCACTGCTTCTTTTACAAAGTACAGCATAAAGCTCAAACCCAATTCTAGTATTCAAAACAATTATTACAAAATTGAAAGTATTCAAAATACTTTGGCACCAAAACATGCCTAATTAATTAAAATCATGAAACTTTAACATCAATTTATTAAAAGCAGAGCAGTCAATCGCTTAAAATTTTAAATCGCATGATTGTCATGAATTAACTCGCGATTAATCGCACATTTGTATTTGTTGTAAATGTTCCTTAAATTATATTCTTCAAGTCTGTAATAGGGCTGAACAATTAATTGCATTTGCGATAATATCGCGATATGAGAACGAGATTTCTCAACCGCAGAGGCTGCGATTATACTGTCACATGACACGCGAGAGTAATGTATGACGATCGTATGATACCCAAGTACGGCGAGAGAAAGCATTAGAAGACGTCCACTCTCTTAAAGCTCTCGCGGTACTTTGATGACACACACACACACACACA
Source organism: Oxygymnocypris stewartii (assembly GCA_003573665.1). Lineage (NCBI taxonomy): Eukaryota > Metazoa > Chordata > Actinopteri > Cypriniformes > Cyprinidae > Oxygymnocypris > Oxygymnocypris stewartii. The sequence goes on from QVTF01006770.1 coordinate 38,354, forward strand.
CACACACACACACACACACACACACACACACACAGCGATCGCTCCAGCAGCTCTGCTTCAAGTCATACACATCCAAGCAGTCTTCAGAGGAAGCATCATGTTGGCACGCTGCTGTGTTGCCAAGTCCGCAGTTTGCCGCGGGTTGTTTTCGCTGAACTGTTCCTTTAAGACATGTGATGCAATTATACACTTGTATCTGATATTCTGTCCTGCCTTTAACATACAAAACTCGCTTCACGAAACCACACGAGACACACCAGTGTTTACTCTGAACACGAGCGAACATGAGAAAACAAAAACACCCGAGCGACTCTCATGAGCGTGACTGTTTTCAAACAGGTTCTCTGACCTACGTCATCATTTCCTGAATCACTTCCGGTCAGCAGTTATAAATAAAGTCTTCTGCAGCGACGCTCATTCAGCAGCAGCCGAATCCAGTCGTCTGATTGGTCAGAAGAGGCTGCTGCTTGAACCTGATTGGTCAGAAGAGGCTGCTGCTTGAACCTGATTGGTCAGCTGACTGACATTGAGTGTGTGTGTGTGTGTGTGTGTCCACTGCGGTCAATGACACACTAGTGTTTGCTCTTCAGAGAAACGCGTGATCATCTGAACCTGCGCCACAGACAGTTACCCTCCAACACCCCATGAGCCTCAATCAACACCCGAGCAGCAGCATGATCATCCTCTCAGAAACACACACCAGCTACTGTACAGAACACACCTGCTGAGAGCGACCCTTTTAACCTTGCTCACGCGGCTGTGACGTCACGGAGGCGGGCCGCTTGACTCGTGATGTCACATCAGCAGCTTCTTCTCATTTAACTTAGCAACCTTTCTTCCAAAAGCACCTAGCAACAAATTTGGCAACTTAACTTAGTAGATAATGCCCTATTTGTACAGACTCTTCTTGGTGTAGCATACTAACTAACTGTTAATACACTGCTTTAAATTATAATTGTTCAGAAAGTATCATTTTACTAATTTACTTCAAGGTTCTTTATTATTCGTCACATATACAATCATACAAGTACAATCAGTAGTGAAATGCAAGTAGAATTGAAGAAAAATACAGCATTACATGAGGAAAGTGAGGAGAAAAAAATAGCCCCCAGACTATGCTCCTTGGGGAGTACAGTGTGAGAACAGGAAAAACACCTCAGCAACACAAAAGCACGTACACGACATAGCCACAGGGGAAGTGAATCCGGCCCAGCAAGCAGCCATCTGGTCCCGCAGCCACTGATCCGGCACTGGTCAGACCCGCTTGACCAGGCCAGCGGATCGAAGCGAACAGAGGCGAATGGTCGGGGGGGGGTGGTGGGGGTTTGATAATGTCTGTAATGTCTGTACGGTGGGGGAGGAACGCAAGAGCGTCTCACTGCATTGCACTACCAGGGTAGATTCCAGCAACAGCCTTGCCAAGGCCACTGTAGGGGAGCCAGAAAAAGATAAGATTTGTTTTGTCTTTGGGGCGAGTAAACATTCCAATTTTTGCAGGCTACTCTCTGTCCATTTTTGTCAATTTTGGTCTCCATTTTAATCAATTTCCCTTTGTAAAGCCGTGAACTTCTCCTTGGTAGAATCCATATTGCGGTTAATGTCTCAGTCTCAATGCTGACCACTCTTCCCACAGCTTCAATCATAAATCTATATTGCGGTTAATGTCTCAGTCTCAATGCTGACCACTCTTCCCACAGCTTCAATCAAGACGGGCAGCCTTGTGGGGCTTTGGACAGCTGTTCCCGTTTTCTTGCTAATAAAAACACTCAAATGGTTGAAAAAAAGCGTGTTAAAAAATTTAATGTTTTTCAAAATACAGTTAAATATTAGTATAATATTATGCATTTATATACTTTTACAAACTAATATAAACGAACATATAGAACATCTGAGATTTGACGCAGTGACGATTTTGCGTGCGATGACGTCACAACGTCATTTAGCAACTTTCAGCGACAAATTGACCTTTTAGCAACTTCTTTTGAGAGTTAGTTGGCAACCCTGTTCTGAAAGTGAACCGCGACTCACTCGACTGACTTGAAGGAGACCAAACGAACCGAGTCAAAGAGGAAACGTGGTCAGAAGTGTAGAAATCAAACCGCGAACACCTCCGGAGAAGCCGCGGGAGCGCGCCCCTGCCCTGCTGCGCTCGCGCACTCGCACACACACACACACAGCTTTATATACGAGTTATGAACACACAGATCTAGCGCTGCGAACGCGTTGTGTGTTACCAGCGAGATCCGTGGGAACGACGCGCGCCTTCAACGCGTTCAGCGCCTCACAGCGTCACGAGAATGACGGAAGCCGCTTCCGAAGCTCAAATGAAGCCATAACGCGCCTCGTCATTCATAAATGTGTGATGACAGACAGCAGATGATCAATGATCAGCTCGCGATCAGCGTCAGACGCGTCCAGAAAAGTTTCCACAGACTGCGCCAAGTAGGGATGGGTATCGTTAAGGTTTTAACGGTACTACTACTCTTATCGATACTGCTTATCGATCCGGTGCTTTACATTTACATTTTTACATATTTAGCAGACGCTTTTATCCAAAGCGACTTACATTGCATTCAAGTTACAGTTTCTACATTTTAACGGCTCTTGCTTTCCCTGGGAATCGAACCCATGATCTTGGCGTTGCTAGCGCCATGCTCTACCAGTTGAGCTACAGGAAAGCTTTAACGGTATTCTTATCGGTACTTTTTGTTATTTATATATATACATACATACACATATGTATGAAATATATATTTCTATGATAGATTAGCAGCTTAATTAACATGGCTTTATATTCTGAAATGTTAAATAAATATTTCATTAAATAAATATAAAACATAAATTTGTAAATGCAGCAGTGTGCCGGCATTTTTTGTGTTTTATATACATAAGATAAGATAGAGTAAGAACATGAACAAAGAAACAAAGTTAAACAAACTGACAACGCCCGAAGCTTGGAGCGCGCCGCGCACGCACACACACACACACACACGCGCAAACACATTACACACACACACACACACACACGCACACACACGCACACACACGCACACACACACACACGCGCGCGGGAACAGGGGGTGCTGAGGATGCTGCAGCACCCCCTGTTTTTTTCTGTGGGCAACTGTAAACTGTTGTGAATAAAAAAAATATATAGGCTAAATTTGTTATAATAAAGATTAATTTAAAAATGTATATGGTTGCTCCGATGTTTATAACATTTAGTTTACATTGGCTATTTTGCTATCTATTTCTATGTGATCTTCGACATATTTACCATTTGCCCATTAATTTAACAGTTGTAAGAATTAAAGTTATCAAAGTTATTAAACTGATGCAGGGCTATTTGATGCGCACGTTGCGCACATCCTGCCAAATCACGCACGCAGCACTGCCAATGCTTGCTTTTATGTTTGTGAATGCTATGATTGTGTTGAAGAATTTGTAGGTTGTGGCTTAAAAGCGGAACATGGAAATATCATGGATGTACTTTTTTTTTTTTTTTGTTCTCAGCGATATGAGTCTTTCCCTTCTCCCAAAACAGCTTATAGCTAAAATAGTTCAGTTTTGTATGTAATGGAAAAGTGATTAGACTATGTTTCGCTTTTTTTTTCTTCATAAAGTTAATTTAGAAAAACCTTGGGAGCATTTTTTGTTCGTTAAATGTTTTTTTTCTTTCTTTTAAGCAACGACCAAGCGGCCAGCATCAGAGTTGATCGCCTATGTTTGATTAATTTAGCCTTATCAAATCATCAAGACTTGACTAAAATAAAATCGATAGATAGGCCTATAAACAGTTCAAGCATATCACAGTGTTAGTTTAAATGTTTAACCTATATAAATGTGCAATATCCAACAGTTTGTGTGGAGAGCTGAAGCGAGCTTTACAGGACATGGAGGATTTTTTTATTACAGTAAAAACAACTTAAAATACGCCGTGTGATTTTTTTTCTTCCTCATAAAGGTAAGAGTAATATATCATTTTGAACTGTAAAGGGTCTACTTTTATTTGTGTGCATTCACAATATCAACATTGTGCTTTTATAAAATAGGAAAACAGAGAATGCACTTTCTTCCGGTTTTGAACAAGAGGCTTCAATGATGAACCGAAACTCGGCAACTCGAAACTGGCTCAGAGATATGATAAATATATCTATAGAAAGCTATAAAATACTACTTTAAAACGAAATAATTCAAAGCAAAGCAAAAACTCTTCATTAGCCTATGTAATCCGTTAAGATGCATATATTTCTCCAATGAGGAAATGGCGTCATTTTTCCCCGTCACCTCACCATCTAAAATATAAAAATAAGGGAAAGCCTAAAACAGGCCCGATTATAATTTGCGTTTTATTTTATAATTGTATTCAATAAAAAAAAGTATGTAAATCTTTGTCCTTGAAATTTAAAGGATTTGTTGCAATGCAATTTTGTCTGACTGATGTGAATTATTTATTGGCCTATCGTTTTAATCCATGCAGCAAATGCTTTAAAAACAGCTTTAAAATTACTTTATTGCTAGATGCTTTTAAAAAAACTTTTCACTATACATTTGAAGGGTTTTTAAGCTTGAATGTAACTTGAATGTAAAACATTGTTATGAATTCATTGTAGCCTATTCCCATTTGTAAAATAGCTAATTGTTGTCTAACACGATCTCATGAAAGTGCGTAGGCTATAGCACGATTTTCTGTTTCTATTTGGCGTAATATTTATACGCAGAAATTGACTACCCCCCCCACCCCACAGCACCCCCTACATAAAACACCTTCCCGCGCCCCTGGCAAACACACACACACACACACACACACACACTTCAGCCTGAGGAACAGCGTCTCTCGTGTGGATTGTACTTCCAACATTTCATTATCAAACATGTCCAGCAATTTAGTAACTGTAAAGACGGCATTTTACAACAATCGACAGACGATTGATCTGATTCTGATGTTAAGTTTTGGTCAGGGAGGAACGAATGCGCGCCGCTGTGAAGAGAAGGAAGTTGTGCTAGAAGAAACACGGCTATAATCTTTAGAAGCTAAAAAAAACATTAAATAAACTCAGTTTAATATAACAGCCACAGGCCTAAAGTGTAAGCATGTTTAATGGTTAGTTCTCTCTTCTATCATAAACAGGGCTTATGTTGCGCGTGCTGAACTCCTCCACGTGAGCGATCGCGCTTCTGATTTGGGAATAGCAAAAATGCATCATAGACAAGAGTTTGAATATTATTGCATATAAAAACAGCTGGTGACTCTGGCGGGATATAATTTGCAAGTTAATGTGTATATATATATAGCAATAATAAATGTATGTGTGTTTTCTTAATTTCTCCAGTACCGATAGCAGAACCGTTAACGTCAGAGCTTATCGATACTCCGGTCTTTTATAATTTAGCCCCGAGACCGATTAAATACCGAGTTTCGGTACCCATCCCTAGCGCCAAGAGTGCGCGAAGCGTCGCCCGGTGCCCCGGTCTCAGCGAGCGCGGGGTTTAATCGTTACCTGAGTGCGTTTCGGTCCAGATCTGCCACTCGGTGTCGACGGGAGCGCGACTTTCTCCGTGTTTCATCGATATTCACTGACGGAGCGGAGGCGCGCCTCTCTGACGTCACATCCCCTGCTCACGCCTCCCAGAATAATACACTCCGAAAACACACATTACAGCTGTTTAACGCGGCACAATGACCGTTAAATAACACAACATTACTCTAACAAAACCGTTATTCATATGCAGCGATCTCATATTCGATACTGATTGATATGAATACGTTTACTGTGTAGTTTTCCTTTCACACAGATAGTAGAAATACAATATATCTTGGGGACATTAAAGGTTTGTCTTCATGTGAAACCGAGACTATTTTCATTTAAAACAACAAATTGACATAATAATCGTATCATAGTATGCCAAAGCATTTGATGTATATGCAAAATGCAGAATATAATACCTGCAAAGTAATAAAGGAGACAATCAACGTGACCCTGGAACACAAAATCAGTCATAATGGTCCATTTTCCAAAATTGATACTCATACATCCCCTGAAAGCTGAATAAATAGCTTTTCATTGATGTTTGGTTTTTTATGATAGGACAATATTTGGCTGAGATACAACTATTTGAAAATCTGGAATCTGAGGGTGAAAAAAAATCATATTGAGAAAATCATCTTTAAAGTTGTTCAAATGAAGATCTTAGCAATGCATATTACTAATAAAAAATGAAGTTTTGATAAATTTACAGTAAGAAACTTACAAAATATCTTCATGAAACATAATCTTAATATCCTAATGATTTTTGGCATAAAGGAAAAATATATAATTTTGACCCAAACAATGTATTTTTGGCTATTACTACAAATATACCCCAGACTTAAGACTGCCTTTGTGCTCCAGGGTCACATTTAACTCTTTATTTCACTTTCACTCAGCTTTGATCTGCTAAATGTGACCATAGGCCTTTAAATATCACAATATTTGTAAGCAATAACAGAAATCATGTGTGTTGCAAATAAATCTGACTTGAGGTTTGTAATGTATCTTACAGTATATAATGCATCCGGTTTAGTGTTGAGTCCATTTCCTCCATCATTGCTAAGAAAAAGTAAATAAATCAAGTAACACACCACACGTCCAACAGAGGGGCATGTTGTCCCACTATGTAGGGTTAGTGTTCATGTGCTACTCAGAACATTTTAGTTTGGAGGACAGGATTAATTATCAAATGAACACAGCAAACCTGGTGTATACTGAGATTATGTGACAACTTGCCCCGGTGTCTCCTGTAGTGTGTGTACTATGTGTAGATGAGACGGCACAGGATCTTCTCTTTCTGTGTATTCTGCAGATAAGCTCTTCTTCATGTGTTTCTGCTCTCATGAGTGCAGCTGCAGAAACCACACGCGTGTCTCACACAAGCTATTTCAGGAGTTTCTCCCTCCGGTCCTGAATTAGAGCCCAGTTCTTGTTTCATCAGCAGTGTGTTTAATCCACTGACAGCACCTGTGCTCACACACTCACAGACACAGACACCCATACACACCCACACCCACCCACCCACACACACCCACCCACCCACACACACACACACACACCCACCCACACACACACACACACACACACAGACACCCACTCACAGACACAGACCCACACTCACAGACCCACACCCAGACACCCACACACACTCACAGACCCACCCACAAACACAGACACTCAAACCAATACACCCACACTCACACACACCCACAGACCCACACACACTCACAGACCCACCCACAAACACAGACACTCACCCACCCACAAACACAGACACTCAAACCCATACACCCACCCCCCCACACAGACCTACACCCACACCCCCACAGACACACACACAACACACACACACACACAAACCCATCCACCCACCCACAACCCCAACGACACACCCACCCACACACACACCCACAGACACCCACCCACATTTTCTTCCTTTATTTGGATCCACAAGGCAAGCAACAAAAACAGAATCCAAATACTTTGGGAAGTAAGTTTGCAAAATGACAGGTACACATGGCTAACATACATTCACAAGTCCTTAGATGTATGACATACAACACTGAAGGATAGACAAAACATTCTTGTGCATATGACCTAAACTTCCAAACACTAGAGTAATTAACGTGCACTGATAGTCAAGTTGATGGACGGCTTCAACCAATGGTTGATATTTCAGCAATTTGGAAAGATAGCAGGTATCCAAATACAGATCAAAAGAACAGCCAACTTCAATAACAAATACAGTGATCAAAGCCTTGTTCACAATCACAAAATCAGGAGTGTTTTTTAAATAGTCTCTGATAAAACCAGTTCAATTACACAGTAGTGTGCTGGTAAATCTGACTGTCTTTATGTATTGTTTTCAAGTCCTTTACAATCAAATTAACCAGGCGATTGTGTCTGGACACATACAGTCCTTTGTAGCAACAACATCCGTTTAAGATGTGAGCAACTGTTTCATTGTCCTGTTGATTTTCATGTAACAGACAATAGGAGTTGTATTTTGACGGGTACCATATTGACAGATTGTACATAGTTGGAAGACACTGTAGCCGTGCTTTATTCATAAAAATGAGAATATCCTCTGAGATTGAACAGCTCATCAAAACAGAATGGGATACAGAATGATCCGCTGATTGGAGAAGTGCTAATTTCCCCTGTAGTTTCAAGCCCGTCCAATGCTGAGCACTTTGGGTTTTTCTGAGATGAAGTAGTGAGACTCTTACATTATTGGTCGATAATTGACGAGGTGTACCTTCTGTGTGGAGTACCGCTGGAGTAGAGATATGCGGGTCTGTTATTACATTCTCAGTAAGGACCGCTACCGAAAGTAGTAGCCTTAAGTCAGCCATATCAAAATCCACTCACTTCATTAACACTGGCAGTTACAACGAGTGCTGCTAGAAGTTCATGCGGGTGTGCGAAAAGAGCAAAACACACACAGACACACCCACCACCCACAGACACACCCACCCACACACACAACAGACACACCCACCCACACACACACAGACAGACACACCCACCCACCTACCTACACACAGACACACCCACCACACACAGACACCCACACCCACCCACCGACCCCCCCACCCACACACACAGACACACACACCCCCACACCCACAGACTCACACCCACACCCACACTCACAGACCCACACACAGACAGACACACCCACCCACACAGACAGACAGACACCCACCCACACCCAGACACCCACACCCAGCATGCTTTGCAGCGTGATGCAGTAACTGTTATATGGTTATTGTTTCGTTGTTTGCTGGCTTATTTTAAACAATCCTTCCAGAAAAAAAACACCTTAATAACAGTAATATTGTTTCAGTTGCTGTGACGAATATTTCTACTAGCAAAATAAGACAACCAACATTGCATGAAACATTTATGCTGCTTAAAGTATAATTACTAATAAGAACTAAAAAACTTTACTGCATCAAGTCACCTTTTTTAACATTTCCTCAACTGTTAATTTGTTTTCAGTGTGTGTTACCTGCGTGATTCTGAGACACCCTAGTGTGTGAACGTTTAGAGGATGTTCAGAGAAACAAGCGGTTTAAGTAGTTTAGCTCCACTTGTTTGTGAAGCAGTGATCACACACACACACACACACACACACACACTAGATGGCTCCACATGACGTAATGTCAGTTCAGTTGTTTCTACTTTCTTCGGACAATCATATATCGACCACCTCATGCAAATAAGAACATTATTATGTATGTGCTGAGTTTATGGGGGACATTGTCCCCAATTATGATAGAATGCTAATTTCGGGGGAGTGCTGTGACTCCAAGCCACTTTCAAAAGACTTCCTCACAAATGATTGAGACTGTCGGTCCAGACCTGTAGTCTGTTATTAATAAATGATATAAAATACATTAATAATAAATAAATACATTTGATTAAAGTCAACACATGCTTGTAAGATCGGACTGGCCTTCTGCTGTAGCCAAAGTGAGTCTCCCTACTCCTCCCTCTGGTAATTACAGCTGTGAACATGTAGGTGTTTGGTTTGACAATAATCTTAACTTTGATACCAGATAAGTTATGTGGTCTTTATCATCTGCGTCTTCTGAGGAAGTGAAGCCGTCTTTGTCCCTAAAGAAGATCGAAATGGTTTCGCATTCTTTTGTAATCTGGATTTTTGCAACTCATTGTATATCACACAAGTTTTGATCTCACGGCATTGGCATTGATTTTAAAATGGTATTGTTTGTATTAAATCTCTCCATCTAATACGTTTCATCCATCCACTCAGTAAGATCACTCCGATCTGCTGATTCTGGTTTAACGCAAGTTCTCAGAAAACAGATGGCGTGGGGATTTTTTCTGTTGTTGGCCCTAAGTTATGGAATAGTCTCCAGAACTGCTTCGACTTTATCTATTTTTGAGTTGTAAAGGAATTTTTCCTTTTGGGCATTAATCTGTAGTGAAACATAGATTCAAGATGTAGGTCTCATATGTTTTCTCACTTGGAGTGAGAAAAGCCTTTGTGTGATGATTTACTATGATTGAGAGGTGATAGAGGTAAGGGAAAGCAGATGGTCAAGGGGTCATCATGGGGGCATTTGCAACTTATAGCCTAGGGGGTCAAGGGGGCATTTGCCTCCCTTTAACTAGTATACCCATTAATAGATAAACAAACTGGTATCTCTCCTCTAGGGGAGGGAAGAAAGAAGGCCTTGAAGAAAAGGACTATAAAGACAGGCTGGCACTGCTCCCCCTTATCTCTCCTCACTGACTCAGAAATGTATTGGTGACGAAGATCTCTCTTGCAGGAGAATAAGTACCTTTATTACTATAATTTGGACTCAGAGTTGTCTCTTACTCAGTGATGATGTTTGTTTGAAAGAAATTGCCACAACAATTTGGTGTCAGAAGTGGGATTCCTTGGACGTGACTTCTGGACCTGACAGCGGACGGAGGCTGATCACCTTGGAGCTGAAAGTTCCAACCCTACCTCGGAAAAAAGATTCAGAGACGAGGGACCGTTCCGCTGTTGGGACCGGAGGGATCGACCACTGGAATCAAAAAGAACCCAGGTGGCACAAAACGACATCTCTGGTAAGAGTCAATTAAATTCGGTTTAATTAGGGGGGAAAGAGTGAAATTGAACCATATTGGCTGAAACCTGTTTCTGTGGTAGAGTAATCTGGGCACGAACGTTCAGATAGGTAACCTGCAGAGGTGGAAAGTAACGAATTACATTTACTCGCGTTACTGTAATTGAGTAGCTTTTTTGTGTACTTGTACTTTTTTAAGTAATTTTTTTAATCTGTAATTTTACTTTTACTTAAGTATATTTTGTGTGAAGTATTATACTTCGCTACATTTTAAAACACATTCGTTACTGAGTAAAAAATAAATTCGCTCAGTGGAAACAACTGCAGCAAATAATGGGCAGAAGAAGAAACTGGCGCTAAAATCACAAGAAAGATGCAGACGGACAAGACAGGCGTTAATGGTGCAGACCCAGCTGAAAACCAAACCCCGTCGTACTCTGCTGAAGTTGAACTCAAAGGAATGAAGTGAACCCCTGGCCATATTCATGCTCTATTATGCAGTGTTAGCTGTGTTTGCCTCGGGAGACCGAACTAGCAGCTTATAACATCTCGACATCGCCCTTCACAAGCATGTAGAGGTGAGGTAAATACTTACATCATTGCATTGGTGGTTAAAATGAAGCTTTGGCGGTTTAGCAAAAGGTTTTGCACAAATGAGCCAAAAAGACAGTGGTGCAGGGTGTGCAATATCATCTGAGATAATATAGTAATTGTTGTTTTAACGATGTGCGATTTGGCATTATCAGTAATTTGCTCAAAACCAAACAAATCACTCTAAACAGTGTGCCGTGAAATCTAGTAACGTTAGATTAGACTAATCCGCGTGCATATGGAGTGCTTTCTTTCACTGCGTGATTTAGTCTGTTAAATGCGTTTAGAATGATCACAACATTAAAGATATAGAAGCAGAAAATGTATATATATAATTTAATATAGTAAGTCAACATCACATGAAGAATGCCGTGTTTCTCAAAAAAATCACAATGATTAGGCCTGTAGTTTTTCTTTTTACAACAGTTCAAAAAACAAGTTAATTAAGAGACTTGCGTTTTAGTCACCATATTGCCTGTTTTTGCTCTATTTCGACAACAAAAATAATTCCAAACAGCCATCATACACAGTTTTGCGTCTCTGACTCTGAGCAATGACGTGTTTTGTTCCTGAATGTATTAACCGTTTAAATGATTCTGTTCAATCGCAATGACTCTCTTATGAGTGACTTGCTGACACCTACTGGTGGTTCTAATTTAACATTTAAAGTATCTTTTGATTTTTTTTATTTCAAATGACTATTTAACATTTGTGACCCTGACCTGGAGCACAAAACCAGTCTTAAGTCGCTAGGGTACATTTATAGCAATAGCCAACAATACATTGTATGGGTCAAAATTATAAATCTTTCTTTTATGCCAAAAATCATTCGCATATTAAGTAAAGATCATGTTCCATTAATATATTTTGTACATTTCCTACTGTAAATATATCAAAACTAAGAGCTTAATTTGAACAACTTTAAAGGAGATTTTCTCAATATTTGGATTTTTTTTGCACCCTCAGATTCCAGATTTTAAAATATTGTCCGATCATAACAAACCATACATCAATGGACATATTATTTATTCAGCTTTCAGATGATGTATAAATCGCAATTTAGGAAAATGGACCCTTATAGTTTTGTGGTTCAGGGTCACATTTTATGTCTTATTTATCAAAACATTATTTCTGCATTTGTAACTGCAGGCTAAATGCATTCATGTCAGTGTGTAAATACATCTATGCCACTTCAGATGAAGCTTCTGCGTTTCCTCTGCATTGCAAAGATGCATTTTGTTGATACTGATTTAATTTGCCTGGTAACAGCCTAAATGTGTTATTATTCTAAATAACTGATTCCTTTAATTAAAAACACCTAGTTTGAGATTTATAGGCCCATATCCCAGGTGTGTCAAACTCTGGAGGGTGTTCCTGGAGGGCCACAGCCCTAAAGAGTTTAGTTCCAACCCTGCTCCAACACACACACCATGTAGTTTTCAAATAAGCCTAAATGATTAGTTTAGCTGTATCAGATGTGTTTAATTATTGTTATATCTACACTGTGTAGGGCTGTGGCCCTCCAGGTACTGAGTTTGACACCTTTGGTCTATCCCATTTTTCCTCCCATTGTTAAAATGTAACTAAGTAATTTTTACTCAGAGTAAATTTTAAATGAGCTACTTTTTACTTTTACTTGAGTATATTTTTAGACTGGTACTTTTACTTGTACTTAAGTAAAATTTCAGTAATGTAATGGTACTTTTACTTGAGTACAATATTTTTGTACTCTTTCCACCTCTGGTAACCTGAGATTAATTTGAGATTTGTACAGATCAAGATAGGTTTCAAACAGGTACCGAGGTTAATTGGGGTTAACTAAAAATCGAAAGATTTTGGTAAATCACAATTAAGAGGGCACTGATAGTGCAACCCGACCGATTGCGGGATAAGAGAAAATCGGATCTGCTGGAGATGTCTAGCAGATTAAGAGACGCGCGTGAGTAAATCCACAGAAAGCAGAAAACAGCCAGTATGGGGAAGTCTCAAAGTAAGCTTATGAAATATGATACACCGGTGTACTACCAAATGAAAAAACATTATGGTCAGAAATGTATGCAAGATATTGAAAAATTAATCAAGCATCATGATTTTCCCGAAGAGGGAACATTGAGCCTCACAAGATTGAAAGTGGTGAGGGACTCAGTTGAACAAAGTAGCGACAAACAACCAGGTTGTTGTTGCAAATGTGTTAAACATGTATGTACAAATGTGAACAAACAGTAGATCGTTGGCTCAAGGAAGCAGATAAAAGAGAAAGAAAGCAAGTGCAGAAAGTGTTAGCAGGAAGGAAAAATGAAAAGTGTGAAAGTCTATCTGTATGTGTGTCTGCACCACCAGAACCGACTAATCCACAGTATGTTTGTGTTTCCCCACATGAAAATACGGTGAGGTCGGCACCGCCAGAGTATAAAACACACATCTACCCAATGGCTCAGCTGAATGCATTGAAATTCGACCCCGACCTCGACTGTTCTCCGCCAAGACAACCGCAGCAGGACGCACAAGCACGAGCAGCGCGAGAAGCAGAACGAGCGGCACGAGAGGCAGCGCAAGCAGCGCAAGCAGCTCAGGCAGCGCCGCGAAAGCGAAGGGGGAGAGAGAGATGCAGCTGGCTGTTGTACAGATTAAAGCGAGCACGAGCGCACCACCAGGAAAGCAAAACTGGACTAACAAGAAAAGAGGGTATCAAGGAAAGTGGAAATGTGGACTGTGTGCGAGTAATGAACATGACTTTTTTAGCTGCACGAAGTGCAGGTTGTGCAAGAACGACGGACACTGGGCACAGGATTGTCCAGAGGCGCGGAAGGGGGATTGAAACGAGAGGAACGGAGAACAGGAGAGGAGAGGGCGGGTGACAGGCATTCAGCCAGCTACGAAAAAGGGAAGTAAAAATTTATTGACACACACACACAACACGCTCACATACACTGATTCAAATAATGCTCTTTGCAATGAAGAAAATGCTTGCAACCCTTTATGTGTGACTGCTGAAGTTTTGAATAATGCTCTTTGCAATGAAGAAAATGCTTGCAACCCTTTATGTGTGACTGCTGAAGTTTTGAATAATGCTCTTTGCAATGAAGAAAATGCTTGCAACCCTTTATGTGTGACTGCTGAAGTTTTGAATAATGCTGTTACTGATGAATGTCTGAGAATGTACAAAAGTTCAGGGTTTTTAAGGCTACCGAGATATCCCATGTTAGTTAACGGGACAATGATAGATCTTATGGTTGATTCGGGGGAGCGGCGCGATCCACCATAAGGCCATGTGACTTGCCATGTGAACCAAGAATGACGGATTTAGTGTTTGAAAGCACTTCGGCGTCAGGGCATACAATATCAGAAAACTTTACTGTGCCGTTAAAATGTGAGACGGAGGGGGGCAGGGCATTGAAACATGCGTTTTTGTGCTCTGAAACCTGTCCGACTCCGTTAATGGCCAGAGATCTAATGTGTAAATTAAATCTGAAACTCACTGCTGGCCCGTTTGGGATCGTTATAGAAGAGGACCAGCAGATGAGTTGTGCAAAATTTGAGCCACAGTGGGCATACGAGTGGCAGATAAAAGATTTTGATTGGGCACAAATGATTTTGAAATTGGCAAAGGATCGAACAGTATCAGCTAACACAGAAAATATGTTGCCTGACAGATTGCATTGCACGTCACATGTTGTAATTGAGCGTGAACCACAATATGAGGAAGAGTGGTTTAACGGGGCAGAAAATGAGAAAATAAGGTTTGATAAGATTTTCTGGAATTAAAATGTGTGTGCGCTTTCAGCTTGCCTGTCGGAAAAACAAATGCAGCTGTTTTTGATAACAGGGGAGTCTGCGCCTCACTTATCAGTAACCAAGGGAACCGAGCAGACATGGGCCGCTTTAGGCCTGTTTGTGAGAAAATGCATGAAAGCCACAGATTGGGCTGAAAAGGGAAACGGGGTGAAACACAGTGAAAATGTAGGGGCTTGTATGGCAAACTGTGAGTTTGAGGTTGCTGTACAGAGAACTGTGACTGCTATTGTCAAGAATGCAATGGAGAAGCATGAGCACGGATCTATTTCTGCCATAGACATTCATCCTGTCCTGGCAGAAATACCTTCAAAATTGTGGGCAAAACACAAATATGATGTTGGGTTGATTAAAGGTTGTGAACCAGTTGTAATCACTCCAAAGTCTGATTACAGGCCATGTCAATCGCAATATCCCCTAAAAAAGGAGGCATTGCGAGGGATCCAGCCAGTTTTTGAGTCTCTCCTACAGGAGAAAGTAATCATTCCGTGTCATGATTCTCCAGTGCGAACTCCTATTTTCCCCGTGAAGAAAATAACATCTAACACAAGCGAACCGGTCACGTGGCGATTCGTTCAGGATCTGCAGGCTGTAAACTCAGCCGTTATTGCGAGAGCTGCTCGCGTACCTAATCCGTACACAATTTTGTCACAAATTCCGCAAAATGCAATGTATTTCACTGTGGATGATTTGGCCAACACTTTCTTTAGCGTCCCAGTGGAAGAAAAAAGTCAGTTTTGGTTTGCGTTTGATTTTGACAACAAAGGGTACACGTTTACCAGGTTGTGTCAGGGTTATTGCGAGTCTCTGACGATTTACAATGAAGCGCTCAGACGGAGCCTTGAACCGTTAATTCTGTCGAGCGGAACGGCGCTATTGCAGTATGTAGATGATTTATTGATTTGTGCACGAGATGAGGTTACGTGCGTGGCTGACACTGTAACTCTCTTGCACCACCTGGCGCGGGAAGGTCACAAGGTCAGTCTGACAAAGCTGCAGTTTGTGAAGCAGGAAATAACTTTTTTGGGTCATACTATAACACCAAACAGTAAAGCTATCTCTGAGAAACGAGTAAAAGCTATCAAAGATGTACCAAGACCAATAACAAAGAAACAATTGTTATCATTCTTGGGAATGTGTGCATATTGTCGAACGTTTATTCCAAATTATGCATTTCTTGAAAAGCCCTTGAGAGCCCTGACAACAGGGAAAGGGCTGAGGTCATGTGACAAGATTGATTGGCCCAAAGAAGCACAGGAGGCTTTTGCAAACATGAAAATGCAACTGGCTCAGGCTCCAACGTTGGGCCTCCCTGCGATTGAAAGGCCTTTTACACAGATGGTAGACGAAAAACATGGATTTATGAGTTCAGTGCTCTTGCAAACCCATGGGGACAGATTAAGACCAGTCGCATATTTTTCAACAAAGCTTGATGCGGTTGCAGCAGGGTTACCACACTGCCTGAGGGCTGTGGCAGCTGCGGAGCTGGCTGTACTGGCTTCAAGGGAATTTGTGGGGTATTCTGATTTGACTTTGATGGTCCCACACGCAGTCTCCATGATTTTGCAAGAACAGAAAACGTCACATTTATCAACAGCCCGATGGCTGAGGTATCACACGATTTTGCTTGACATGCCAAATGTAACGGTGAAAAGATGCACAACTTTGAATCCTGCCACACTTCTCCCTACGGAGGAGGATGGAGAGGAACACCATTGCTGTATATCAGTGTTGGAACAGGTCTGTACACCACGTCCAGACCTGTTGGACACTGTGACAATGTCCTCTTTGTGGATGGGTCGGCGTCCAAAGATCCACAAACAGGCCTGAATAAGGTTGGTTTCGCGGTGACCACTGAATTTGAAGTCGTAAAGTCTGGCAAATTGCCATCAAATTATTCGGCTCAGGCAGCTGAATTGGTTGCTCTGACAGAAGCGTGTAAACTTATGGCAGACAAATGTGTGACAATTTACACAGACTCGCGTTATGCTTTTGGGGTCACACATGATTTTGGGGCGCTTTGGAAGCACAGAAATTTTTTGAAGTCGGATGGACATCCGATATTAAATGCATCTCTTGTGTCTGAGCTTTTGGAGGCCATTCTTTTACCAGACGAGGTCGCGATCTGTAAATGCGCAGCGCACACTCACGATAAAAGTTTTATCTCCACAGGAAACGCCAGAGCAGACGCGGCGGCAAAGGCCGCGGCAGCACAGGAGACAAAAGAAACGACTTGTGCTTTGGTATCTGTGACTAACCCTGATATTTCCCCTTGTTTACAAAGTATGCAGACTTTTTCCACAGGAGCAGAAAAACAACAATGGAGGTCGTCTGGCTGCAGCCTCCAGGGGGGTGTATGGATGAGTGTTGATGACATTCCTTGTTTGCCCAAACACTTCTTTCAGCATTATGCTAAGTTGACACATGGGTTGGATCATGTGTCAAAGGGGAGTATGATAATGCAGATGAAGGAATTCTGGTTTACAAAGGGTTTTACAGTGTTTGCTGAAAATTTTTGCAAAAGATGTGTCACTTGTAACACACACAATGTGGCTAGAGGGATAAAAACACCCTTAGCATCTCAACCAGCCCCAGCAGGTCCATTTGAATATCTAATGATGGATTTCATCGAATTAACCCCTTGCGGGAAACAGAAACACTGTCTGGTGATGGTTGACATGTGGTCAAAATGGGTTGAGGCCTTCCCAACCTCGAAACAAGATTCGGCAGCAGTGGCAAAGGCCCTGTTAACCGAGATTGTTCCGAGATGGGGAATTCCAAGAAAAATCAGTTCTGACAATGGCAGACACTTTGTCAATGATGCAATAAAGCAGGTGGGTCAGTTCTTGGGAATTGACATGAGAACACACTGCAGCTACGCGCCCTCATCAGGAGGGGCAGTAGAGAGACAGAACCAGACAATCAAGAACAAATTAGCGAAATGCTGTGAAGAGACGGGTCTGACTTGGCTTAAAGCCCTCCCAATCGTACTGATGTACATGAGAATGAGAAAAAGAGTGAAAACAAACCTGAGCCCATTTGAAATTTTGTTTGGTAGGCCACCATTCATGGGCATGGAAGGGGGTAATCAAAGGCTGCCATCAACGGATGTGTGTGAGAATGACATGTTGAATTACTGCAAAGAAATGTCTTGTCTGTTATCAAATATTTCTCTGCAGGTAAAAGCTGCCCAGGGGAAGGTTGCTGAGACATTCCTGCACGAGGTCAGACCTGGCGATTTCGTGGTGATTCGTGATCACAGGAGAAAGAGCTGGAAATCGAAAAGGTGGCTTGGGCCTTTCCAGGTGCTTCTGGTGACGCACACGGCGGTGAAGGTCGCAGAGAGGGCTACGTGGGTTCACGTAAACCATTGCAGGAGGGTGCCGCCCATTGCGGAGGCGGAGCAATCGCTGGAGGAGGTTCAATGCGAGTGTTAATAAACGCTAAGATCCAGTTTGAAAAACCCTTGCATTGCAGCTGTGTGTTTAAGCGGAACCAGATATCAGCAGCAAGGAGGAGACTGGAGGGAGGAGGCAACTTTGATTGTGCAAAACAGCATCCGGCTGGACACCGTAATCAACAGAACAGATAAGACTCTTAGTGCTTCAAAGACAGTACTTTCTCACATTCTCTGGTCATAACAGCACCTTTGATTCAGAGTAACTGAGAAAATGCAGCGTCCAAGACCGTGGCACCCATTCAGAGTGCCAGGAATGTGTGGCCTGTTTAAGACCACATGCATGTAATGCAATTTAATATAGAGCTATTGTTTCAGCTCCGGGAATTATACATTAAATATTCAATATTGCTTGGTTAAAAGTAATATTAATATTTAACTTATTTATACTGTATTAACTGATCGTCCACCGATCATTAACCTCAGCATATCCTGTCAAATTCAGAGCTTAGGTAGCTTTCTCTTTATGGCAATGAGGATAAAACTTGAAATCACATTCCAGAGACAATTCTTTATAAAATGAAACAAGGTTTATTCGTAATACTGCTATTCTAACATAAATGGATTAACTAATGATACACAAACACACACATGCATAAAGGATTTTGGTGAGTAAACTCCTGAAGTTAAAATTAGCCCTTTTAGCTTTTAACGCTTGACTTCAACCGGAAAAGATCACGACAGATGCCTTTACTCTGTTACTGCTTTCAGATCAGATTTTACCAGTTCAATCAGGAATATAGATTTAGTTAATGGTACTTGCTTGTTTGAGAAGCAGGCTGGATGTTGGTTTCGTTTTCTTCAAATGCGTTGCTCTGGTCTTTGTCCCCGGAGACCACGTGGATGGTTCGGGCTTCTTCGGGTGCTCTCGGGTGGAAAACACGTGAGATGTGGATGCTGCCGCGTGAAGTCACAGAAAAGCTTTCCTATCGTCTATAGGCGTTCAGTTCGTTGTTCTCTGATGTTATGCCTTCTATCCTTCGCCTTCGACTAGATGGTTGGTTTAGTCGGTGTCGAGGCCAGAGTTCGGGTAAGAGCGCGAGCAGGCAGAGAGTCTTTTAGAGATGTTCAAGAGAGTCACGAGAGTCAAGAGCCAAGAGATGTTCAAGCCAAGAGCACGCAAGAGAACGAGAGCTGGAGAGCGCAAGAGAGTCAGAGCTGCCCGCGGGCGCATCGTTTTCAACAGTCCAACTTGGCCCTGCCCACGGGCGGCTTGTCGAATCCGATTGTCCGTATGGGGCGGAGCCCCGCCCATGTCCAGGCTTGCTGGGGTGGAATTTTAAGTTCTGTGATATCTCTCCACTTTTGGGCAAGATAAACTTATCGATCTTTATACATGTATAATTATGCAGGGTGCTAAAATTTAACGGTCATCAACACAGTTTGTCACATCCGAGGCCAGCTTTCTTTAGAGATCAAACACCGCATAATAATACACACATTACAGTTTATACCGTTTAAAGCATGATTAAAAATTCCCACATTGTCCTAAATAATTGGCATTCGAAATCATCACATCATGCCTATGAGGGAAAGAGTACACATGGAGTAAATGCAAGGAGTTTGGTTTTCCTTGGTCTGTCCGATGGAGAAGAGTCCTGCTTTGTGTTAAATGGGGGGGGGGGGGGGGGGGGGGGGTTGAAATATGCTCTGGAATGTAGACTTGAAGGCGTCCAGAGCCATTCCCGGAGCCGTCCGTACCTTTGCACGAGCGTTAGTGATGGGATCAGTTGACCTTCTCCCTTTTGCAGAAAGGGAGGACTTGGGGAATAATTCATTTCTGTTGCTGGGTTGAATTCCCTGTGTGTGTCTTCGTGCCGATGTCGCACTACATGCATAATGACTTTGTTGTCAGTAACAATTTGCTTGGTAATACTACACTTCACAACAGGTCTGAAGGTGTTACCAACAGGAGATCAGATCAACGGGACGGAGACAACAGAGCTGAATGACACAACTCGACAACGTGCTAGGAGAGACGCATTCGCACCAGTGGAACCAGCGAGAGGTCTCGAGGGGAGCACAGTGACGGTTCGGGAAGGATCCAATGTGAGTTTCAGTTGCAACCCCTATCAAAAGAACTGTTCAAACTGTGAGGGACGCAGCGAGGACTACGCAGGCTTCTATTTCTGCGAACACCCATGTAAGTGGGCCAACGTGAAAGCATATGCCGCCAACTACAAGTGGGGCAACGACAAGAGATTCAGGGTATTTACCCACCACAGATTGAGCAACAATAGGTTCGGAATGACGGTCGAGATAACACAAGTAAGACTTTCCGATCAAGGCAAGTACTACTGTGGGCTAGACATAGAGGGAAAGGACTGGTTTGAAGAAATCGACATTATTGTAAATGAAGCAGTTCCAACGTTAAAACCTTTTGTAGCACCTGAGTTAGGACAAGAAACAAGAGACGAGATGGCGTGGATGGAGAACGGAGACACGAGAAAAGATCAGGGGAATCCTGAGGTGCAGAAAGCCATGATGAAGTGCCAGGGGAACAAAGCCTGTGCTCTGGCTATGCTGCAGAAAGAAGAATTAGAAATATCAACGAGCTGCTGGCTGTGTCTGCAAATGTCACACGCTTGGAAGGCTGTCCCACTGACAGTATTAACAGCTAATGTAACAAAGTGTCTAATTCCACAACAAATGACTGATGTGCTTTCAGCTGTAGCTGATCTGGAGAATGGAAAGACACCGACGAAACGACCTGAGGACAGCTGTGACAACGTTCAGCGATACAACAACACTGATATAGTAATTCCACCACTTAGAGTAACACACGAGAAAGGTGATGTGTGCATTTGTTCAGATCAACAGAGACTTTTCACAACAGGATGGTCTGACTGCAGGGTCAGAATCGATATAAGAGCCGGAACAGTGAACAATTGCACAGCGACAATCAACGACAAAGAGACCAGCTTCACATGTCCATTTGATAAGCCGTATGAGACTTCACCAGCAGCAGTGTGGGTATGCGGAAACAGAGCATTTCACAGAATGCCTAAACACGGGTGGTCAGGGTGCTGTTATCCAGCTTTGATAAATGTGGGAACTTCTGTGTATTTGTCAAACAAGACACCTGGGGGAAGAGCAAAGAGAAATGTTAAGATTTTGCCTGGGGTTTTGCCAAAACATTATTCAGGGTACACATTATCTGATCCATGGACGACACCTGGGGCAAATGTGGGGTGGTCACTTTTCCTAGGGGTGGGAACAACAGTAACAATAAATAAAGTGAATGGGTTAGCATGGACTGTACTAGCAATAGCAAATGCCACTGAAAATGCTATATCGATGATAAATGATGAAATGAGACATTTAAGAGAGGCAGTTATTCAGAATCGTTTAGTCTTGGATTTACTTACCGCAGAAAAGGGAGGGGTTTGTAAAATGTTAGGAGTATCTTGCTGTTTCAATATTCCAGACCACAGCGACAACATAACTGATGTGATTGAGCACATGAGAAAGGCGGTGCAGGAGCCTGAACCAGCGAACGACAAATGGCTCACCTGGATAATGAATCTCGAGGGGGGCTGGGGATTGTGGTTGGCTCAAACTGTGTTGCCAATTATAGTTAAAGTAGTACTGATTTTGTTATGCATACCATGTATTATACAATGTGTGTCTAGCTTAGTACAGAGACTGGTTAAGGTCGGAATGTCTATTCAATTGGTGAAAATGACAGTCTATCCGGATGATGATGTTAATGTTGATGACCAACAATATGATGACACAAGTAGCGGAAGTTACAGTGAAAGGTGTTAATTGAGTTATGATGTTTTTATGTTTCTTCCTGAGAATGATTGATATGTAAAGAAAGGTTAAAAGCAGCAGTTATCCATGTTACGAGATGACGTACAAGGAGAGGGGTTGAAACTGAGGGATTTTTTACATACTTTTAATATTTACATTTTATATTACAGAAGTAACTCAATAGTGATAAATTGATATGTTTATTTCCTACTATGAACTATACTATTTCTTGTTTATACTATGGTGACTGAGGGTTCGGTTTAGGCCGAGAGTGAGACAGCAGTGCCTGTCCATTCAGCCCGGCTATAGAATAAAGTCTTTACTTTGCTTGCTAAACATTTAGGGTCTGACCCAACAAAAACAGCCTAAGCATTTTTCAAATGTAAAAAAAAAAAAAACTTACTTCACAGGTTCAAGGAGAGTGATCATTTATGTGAAAATCAGAGATGAAGAGTATAAGTGTGATGTAATGACTTGAACTTGCATTTATTATTATTATTATTATTTTTACTACAATGTTTGATTAATCAGTTATCAGAGAATGATAAAAAGGGAGGAGTTGTAAAGGAATTTTTCCTTTTGGGCATTAATCTGTAGTGAAATATAGATTCAAGATGTAGGTCTCATATGTTTTCTCACTTGGAGTGAGAAAAGCCTTTGTGTGATGATTTACTATGATTGAGAGGTGATAGAGGTAAGGGAAAGCAGATGGTCAAGGGGTCATCATGGGGGCATTTGCAACTTATAGCCTAGGGGGTCAAGGGGGCATTTGCCTCCCTTTAACTAGTATACCCATTAATAGATAAACAAACTGGTATCTCTCCTCTAGGGGAGGGAAGAAAGAAGGCCTTGAAGAAAAGGACTATAAAGACAGGCTGGCACTGCTCCCCCCTTATCTCTCCTCACTGACTCAGAAATGTTTTGGTGACGAAGATCTCTCTTGCAGGAGAATAAATACCTTTATTACTATAATTTGGACTCAGAGTTGTCTCTTACTCAGTGATGATGTTTGTTTGAAAGGAATTGCCACAACAGAGTCTATTGTTAAAACTGTTTTTTTCTTCAATATTTCTTGACTTTAGTTTTTCACGTATGCCAGGGATGCGAATGCTAGCTCACACAAGTAAGAGGTTGAAAACAGCAACAGTACATTGCGGGTGCATTCTGAGAAAGAAGGGTATTCGTGTCAATCACTGCGTGAAATATAATATTGAGCGTGCACCAGTACAAAGGGTGGCGCTGAGTGAAGCGGCTGGGCGACTTTCTCCTGAGAACAGTCCAATTGGCGGTTAATACATATTTAAACTTTATGTATGATCAGTCAGAGTCCTGTGTTCTTCAGATATAGTCACATGCTCATGCAGACACATATCGTGCAGGGCGCCGTCATCATCACTCAGTTCTCCAGATGTGATTTCACTTCCAGGTGGCCGGGAAGGGTCTGGCGCTGCTTGACCTGCTGCCCTTTGACCCCAGCGGTTGACCCGAGCGGCTCCTGAGGTCCCGTTCAGCGCTTTCACTCAGAGCCTGCTCCTCATCGTAACTGTGAGAGACAGACAGATGTGTTAATAGTTTCAGGTGGAAAAGACGGTGGCAGAGTGAAATGCACATCTCCTCTCTCATATTTAGACTATTAGGTCTTTGATCGCTTGCTCTTTGAGCTGCAGAGTGTGTTTATGTCACTAACATTAGTTGTGTTTGTGTCTGAGTGTGAAATATAAGAAAGATGCTGAATATGTTGATGGCCTGGTTTCACAGACAGGGCTTAGACTCAGGATTAGTCCATAGTTCAACTAGGAAATTCAAGTCATTTTTATAAACATGCCTTAGACAAAAGCATTACTGCTGTGCATTTAAAGACAAAACAAAGGCACTGACATGTTTTAAGACCAGTCAGTGCAAGTTTCTTTCAGTTGAAACAGCTCAGATCTACATTTTAGTCTAGGACTGGGCTTAAGCCTTGACTGTGAACCCGGGGGAGGTGTATGTTGATAGTCTTGACACATTTCTAAAGATAGGTTATGCACTTGTAGAACATAATAAGAGTTAATTCCTGTTGTCACTGTGCAGGACTCGTCAGTTATTGTACAGGACGCTCTCCTGATCTCTGATGGATGTGTGACGTCTACAGCAGGGCGGTCACTCACAGCACTTGGTAGTGTCCCAGAGCCTCTTTGGGCAGACTGCGGTTCCAGCGGCAGTCTGGGATCTCCGTGTTCGGCGTGACGATGTTCAGCATGTCGTTGATCAGGTTGTACTTCAGGATGCGGTCGTTAGCCGTGCTGGAGGTGAGCGAAGGAGACGCATTCACCTGAGACACACACACACTGTGTTTGATGCTGTTATCATCAAAATATTCACTATCACTGAATAGTATATCAACACTGAGGTGCGAGTGAAGTGCGTTCTCACCTCGATCAGCCACGGCTTGAGTTTGTCGTCAATGATGATATCGTAACCGTAACACTCGAAGCAGTGCTTGTCATTATTCATGACTGGCTGCAGTGAACAAAATCATATAAGATCAATATATTCAATGCATGACTATTGACATTAATATTACGACCCTGTGAATGATTAGCGTTTGTCTTCATTAGAACATAAGGGTGTTTCACAGTGTTTTGCAGGTAACTTGTGTGTATTTCTGAAGTGGTATTGGGATATTTTCATGCAGTGTTGGCTGGTGTTGACGTACAGCCACAGCTTTGAGGGACTGGACGATGATCCAGTGGATCTGATCAAACAGGTGATTGGTGACGTCCCGTCCTCTGGTGCTCTCCAGATACAGACGCAGGTTACTGACCGTCCACTTCCCACCGTGGACATGATTATAGTCATCCTACACACACACACAATATGAGCTGCATCGCTGTCTTAAAACTATCCCAGCACTCCAGTCTTGCTTTTATACAAAACCTCAGAGAAAATGTTCAGATCCTGCAGCATTTGATGAATCACAAATTCATATGCAAATACACTATAAGGACAAAAGTATTGGGACACACTTCTTAATTATTGAATTCATGTGTTTCAATCAGACCCATTGCCAAGAGTGTACACATCAAGCACTAGCCGCGCAGTCTGCGTTTACAATCATTGTGAAAAACACGGGTTGCATTAGTGAAAAACACAGGTTGTTCTCAGTGAATTCAAGCTTGGTACTCTGATAGGAGACCACCTTTGCAATCAGTCAGGTTGTGAGATTTCATCCCTGCTAGATATTTTAGGTCTGCTGTATGTAAGTGGTGTTATAGTGGTGATCATTCACTCCCCTCACTTACAATCTCTGCTGGTACCGAGACTCAAACCTGTGACCTTTAGGTTACAAGTCAGACTCTAACCGTTAGGACACAACTGCCCTTGGTGTGTAAAAGTAGGTATGACTACTATCCTCATTTTCCACCAAGGTCCAAAACTTATTTTTATTTCATAATAAGATCAACAGCGCATCAGACACACATAAACTCTTCAAAGCGTTCAACACTCTCCTCTGTCCCGCTCCGCCACATCCCACTATCTCTTTAAAAGCTGATGATTTAGTTAATTACTTCTCTCCTGTTGGTGTAATGATCAGGGGTCCCAATACTTCTGTCCATACAGTGTATGTTTTATGAGCACTAACTCACGCCGTGCTTCTGGATGGCCACGTTGGTGAGGTGCACGAACATGTTGTCCAGCTCACTGGTGCTCGGGGTGTATTTGACCGTGCAGAAACGGCAAAATCCCAGTTTGTACCTGACAACACAAAACCGTTTAGTGCAGATCAAGAGATGCTGTGGCAAGTCAAGGATTACAAAGATCTGTGAATGATCATTATTCAGTCCCACCAGGTATTCATTATTGATTTTTTTTAATGACAGACAGCAGCAGGTTTAATATGCTGATGTCACTTTCAGGCCTAATGCACAGATCTATTACACTGATTTCTTTACCAGCTGTTTATGTTCACTTAAGACATAAGCAACTGCATTTATGTAAAAACTCAGCAAGACAGGCATTTGGACGTTATTGTGTGTGTGTGAGAGAGAGTGTGCATGTGTGTGTGTGTGTGTGTGTGTGTGAGAGAGAGTGTGTATGTGTGTGTGTGTGTGTGTGTGTGTGTGTGAGAGAGTGTGTATGTGTGTGTGAGAGAGTGTGTGCGTGAGAGAGAGTGTGTGTGAGAGAGAGTGTGTGTGTGTGTGTGTGTGTGTGTGTGTGTGTGTGTGTGTGTGTGTGTGTGTGTGCGTGAGAGTGTGTGTGTGTGTGTGTGTGTGTGCGTGAGAGAGAGTGTGTGTGTGTGTGTGTGTGTGTGTGTGCGTGAGAGTGAGTGTGTGTGTGAGTGAGTGTGAGTGTGTGAGAGAGAGAGAGTGTGTGTGTATGTGTGTGTGTGTGAGAGAGAGAGAGAGAGAGAGAGAGAGAGAGTGTGTGTGTGTGTGTGTGTGTGTGTGTGTATGTGTGTGTGTGTGTGTGTGTGTGTGCTGGCTTATTGGGCTTAACTCCTGAAAATAACTCTTGTAATAACTGCAGTTTTTTTCTCATTCATGTACTGCATTATTATACAGTTAATGGCAAATTATGCAGGACAAAGGTCATTTTGTTGATTTTTGTTGCATTGTGTTCGTGTCACTCAGAAACAGACTTTATAATTATATCATGTTAATCAAAGCCATAGTGGTTTGATAATCAAACTAAACTAGGCCTAGGCCTATATCATGTTCTCACAATCATGCATCATAGAATTCATTAAGAAGTATTGCTAACTGGAAAGTAACACACTTTAATATGCTCATTGGCTAAGATGTTCATAGTGTCCTAAGACTTGTTAATAGTGTGTATTCGATGTTAATAGTTACTAATACACAGCCCGCTAGCTCGTAAAGCGCAGTCGGAAGCAATCCATGAGCATATCTTAAAACATAATTAAAGTCATTATGCAATTTCCCCATTCAAACAGTTCACTCACTCTCCCAAATGAATAGTTTTCCCTCAGGTTAACACAGTTAATGCACGTTCTCTCAGGTCTGAAAGGACTGAAATCCATCTGAATATATTCTCACATATTCCGTCTGCGTGCGGTGATGGAGATACTCACATGTAGCACTTCAGCGGCCTGTAGCTGGTGACCAGCACATAGAGCCGCAGGTCGAACTTCTTCCCTCCGATCAGCAGCGGGTTATCGATGTACAGGGAGATGACGTAGGCCTCCTTCCCGCTGTTGGCCGCCACAAACCTGTCAAAGCACAGCATCTCAGACAGAAGCCCACATCTGATCACAAAACTCAGGAGATCAGCTCACGTGGAGGTGCGGCTGTCGCGTGACCATTTCTTGATCTGAGAGAGCTTGTTGATTAGGAAGATGCCTTTGCCCTGCGCCTTCCCACAAGGCTTCATGATCCACGTGCTGGACGGACTCTTGCGAAACTCCTCCACGAACAGGTTGTAGTCGGCCGGCAGCATGAACGTCACCGGCACGAAATCTGTCCCGGAGTCAGAGAGAGCCGGTCACAGCACACTCAGAGCCTATCGCACACAAACAGAAGCAGCAGCGAGCTTTACCCAGGTAGAGGTGTTTCCCGTTCTCGTCCTTCTCGGCCAAGGGACTGGCCTCCTTCTCCAGCTCCTTCCTGTAGCGCTTGATGTTCTTGATCATCAGGTCCTTCCTGGTCAGCTCGTAGTGGTTGGGGAAGTGATTGACCATCTGGTCGTCGGACAGACGGTAGCCGGTGTCCACGCTGAACACGTTACGGATGGTCTGGATGCTCATCCTGTCACATGACGGGATCACATGAGTGCGTTAAGCTAACTGAGACTTGTATAGCACTTGCATATATTGCTCTTTTGTTGATTTTAATTGCATGCATTTGTAAGTCGCCTCTGCTAAATGGCTAAATGTGATTTAGGGGCTTGAGCTGAACGTTTCAATATTTGAATGCAAAATTCAAAATGGCCAATAGGTGAAAATTGGGTACCATTCGATTCATCAAATTTGTTGATGCACTATATGCGACTGGTTTGGTCTCTTGATAATCTTTTAACTTTTTGTCAGCACTATCTGAATATGATCTGAGCCAATTTTGGTGAAAATAGGAAGAACTGTCTCCATTTTGATACACACACACATATTCTCCCATTTACCCCTTCCTTATTTCTGCAATATCTAAGTTGAAAAGGTAGTTTTTTCCGCATCACATCATAGAGTGTAGTCAATTTGTCATGGATTCAGAATCAAGGAATCAGGGAAGAAAACATTTTATTTATCACACTTTCAGTTCAAAAGTTATTAGCATAAACATGAGTGTGAATTTGAACTGTTGGTGGCGCTAGAGAGTTCAAGTTAGAGACTCCAAACTTGCTATGATTATTGTTGAGACTGTTCTCTATCTGTGTGCCAAATTTCATAACTTTCCTGCAAGCGGGTCTATGGACTCAAGAGCAGAAGAAGAAGAGCCTTCAGCGTTTGGCCCCTAAAAATTAGCATTACATCTATAAAATTATCTCTATGAAATTTTATTTTAATAATTTTAGTACAAAACAATGTGAAATGTTGCCTGAGTTTTTGAAGTCTGTAAGCTTGAGTGTATTTTATTTGTAACAATGAACGCGTGTTTTATGGATTACAAAACTGGAAAATCTGCTGAACACAAAAGGCATTCTGAAGAATGTTGTTGATCAAACGCACTATTTTCTATACTGTGGGAGTCAATGGCTGCCGTCATCGGTTTGGTTACTTCTTTTGTGTTCAGCAGAGGTTTGGAGCAGCTTGAGAGAGAGTAAATGATGACACATCTCATCTATAACTCGGTCATGTGACTGATACTACAGTATGCATGAGAAGTGTGACGGGTCTCCTGTTCTTCCTGCTACAGCCGGCCAGTGGGTGTGGTTGGGAGAATCATCAAGTGAACTGTGTACACCTGTTATCCTCTCTATAAAGCTTAGGCTTTGTTGGCATGGTGGTCGGTCCTGGTTCTGCTTGCGTTTGGTCTTTGTTATTACTTTAAACTTAGTTCTGTCGGATGTTTTGACTAATGATACGTCTGACAGAAATTGTGTTTGGTTGGACTGATTTCTTTGTTTTATTTAATTTTCTAGTTTATAATAAACATTTTTGTTGCAACCAAACCAAACTCTCTATGTCCTCCTATCTTTTGTCACGGCTTTGAGCCGGTCGTGACAGAAGATCAGACCTGGAGCAGCACACACTGTAATGTTATGATTTCAGCACTAGTTTATGTCTGCAGTGTCAGTGTGAATGGGTGAAATGAAGTCTTGCCAGTAGAAGTTCCAGTCGTCGCTGTCCGTCACCTGGATCCATCCTCTCTTCTCAAAGTTATTGATCAGCACTGATTTCTCGATGTCTGTCACCCACTTCACCTTCCCAGCCATCTCACACACACTGAAAGACACAACACAGGGTCATCACACACACACACTGAAAGACACGACACAGGGTCATCACACACACACTGAAAGACACAACACGGGGTCATCACACACACACTGAAAGACACAACACGGGGTCATTACACACACACCGAAAGACACAACACAGGGTCATCACACACACTGAAAGACACAACACAGGGTCATCACACACACTGAAAGACACAACACAGGGTCATCACACACACACACACTGAAAGACACGACACAGGGTCATCACACACACACTGAAAGACACAACACGGGGTCATCACACACACACTGAAAGACACAACACAGGGTCATCACACACACACTGAAAGACACAACACGGGGTCATTACACACACACCGAAAGACACAACACAGGGTCATCACACACTGAAAGACACAACACAGGGTCATCACACACACTGAAAGACACAACACAGGGTCATCACACACACACACACACACACACACTGAAAGACACGACACAGGGTCATCACACACACACACTGAAAGACACAACACAGGGTCATCACACACACACACTGAAAGACACAACACAGGGTCATCACACACACTGAAAGACACGACACAGGGTCATCACACACACACACTGAAAGACACAACACAGGGTCATCACACACACACTGAAAGACACAACACAGGGTCATCATCACACACACTGAAAGACAGAACACAGGGTCATCATCACACACACTGAAAGACAGAACACAGGGTCACATCACACACACACACACACACACACACACTGAAAGACACAACACAGGGTCATCACACACACACACACACACACACACACACACACACACTGAAAGACACAACACAGGGTCATCACACACACACACACACACTGAAAGACACAACACAGGGTCATCACACACACTCTGAAAGACACATTCAGACACATGCTCATCACATATCTGCTGTTTCTTCAGGAGGACATTCGCTCAGATCAAAACATTGATGAAGAACAATCAGTGTGTCATGATCTTCTGTGTTTGACTGATTTACACACAGCTCCATGATAATAAACACCTCTGTCAGATGGATGTCCACTGAATAATGCATGCAGTGTGTTATATTTCACATTACTAACTGTTACAGTTTGTTTTCTCATGTTTTAGCTTCAAACACGTGATGATATGAATATATGTGTGCACGTGATAATTCACTGTGTCTGATAATACAGATCCATGTGTGTTTAGAGGAAGATTTCTGTGTCAACGTGATAAAATCACTGATTCTCAGCGCACACACATTAAACACGGTCAATGCTCGCGTGTGACAATCATCAAAACACGCCTGTATTGTTATTATTATTATCCTCACATGCGTGTTCACTTCAGATTCTCGTCTGTGCAGATCAGTACACATGAATGAATTAACATCTGTACTCACAATCACAGCTTCATCTTGAACGCTGCTTTATTCAGATGATATGACAGCATCATTCATAACAGCCATAGCAGCGTGCTTTACTTCCGCCTCACACGAGCATCGTCATTTCCGGAGACGCTGAACTGATTAGTCAACAGCGCCGCCTGCTGGACCTTAAAACTAAAAACGAAATATGTTTCCCGTAATATAATATAATAATAATACGTTTTTAATCAATACAATTATTGATTTTGTTCAATAATTAAACTGGCATTAATATGTTGTTTTTAAAAATACAGAGAAAAAATATTTACAAAAAATAAAGATTCTTCTTCCACGGTTTAAAAAGGGTTATAATAATTTAATAAGCCTTTATTGTAGTTACAATAAATATGATATTTTATTAACCTATTAATATATTTCTGGTTGTAAAGACGGGAGTTACAACAGCAGGTGGATTAACTCAAAATCACTGAGCGAATCCAATCAACAAAACACAATTCATAACAAAAAAAGACACCCTTAAAAAGCAAGGGGAGAGAAACGTCACAACAGCCCCTCACACTGCTCTGGAAAGGCTGCTTAAACCTCCACTCTCTTCCCATGAGAGAGCACGAGAGAACAGCAATACATACGTCCTGGACGTTCACCTGGGCCTGAAACATGAAGCTGGTTTAGCTGGATAGACAGGTACGATTCGGTCTAGTTTGCACACGACCCTCATCACAGCGCACCTTTTAATATAAACAGTGTAACTTTTATATTTTGTTGACTGCATTTTAGTTTGATGACGAATTGCTGAAATATCAATCAATGCTAGAACGAATGTTGTGTGTGCGTGAGGCGCCAGCGCGGTCAGATGGATTAAATCAAATAGAGATATAAATAAAATGCATTATGCTGCGCACAAGTTCAGGCTAAATCAACTTGCGTACACGAGACCAGAGACATGAGATATGAGCGTAGCCACCGCTCTCGTCCATATTGATCAATTCCACGTTTTGCGTTGAAACGAACGTACACCCAATTTTCTGTTGTATGTTTGTTTTGTAAATGAGGCCCAGAAAAAGCAGGAAAACTCAGGCCCTATTTTAAATATTGTCACCCAATCTACTTGGCTGATAGTTACATATGGTGGATCGTACGGGGAGACGCTGTTGAGAAAGTGTCAAAATATGACGACTCATTTTGAAAATGCTGCTCCTTTTAAAAAACAGATTCACACCAGTGTGATTGTGAACAGCTTCACGCTGAAGTACTTTCTCTTAAAAACATTGTTTTAAAGCTGGAGAACAGGCCCGGGCTGGCCATTGGGATCACCGGGACCATATTCACGGAGCCTTCTTTTGAACTTCTGCATGAAGATAAACCGCTCGTAAACCTCCATTAAAGCTCATTTTATATGTGCTAAATATAGAAACCTCTCCTGCCTTATCAGAAACTGTGAAACTAAACAATTAGCGGCATTAAAATAGATGTTATTTAACAACATATAATTTGATATGCCGAGCCTGGTAATTCCACCCAGACTCTAACAGTTAGGCCAATCTCTTAAACGACAATATTATACTTGATAATCAATATCTTACCTTTATAGCCATTTAGACATTTTAAAGCCTTAGTTAATTCTCAACTCTACAGCTGGGCAAAATTCACTTTAAAGGTTTGCTCTTCATTCATGAAGACGACGTGAATAAATGTGTCTCTTGGCAATAAAATAAAGACTCACGACCCCCAAAATAACGGTGCCAGTGACTCGCGACCCCCACTATCCTCGGAGGTGGTTAAAATATACAAACGTTGCGCGCAATGGCGCACATGCACCAATAGGCCTATCAAAACATGCGCATAGCCTAAAAACACAAAAAAACACAACGGACTAACGACCAAATAATTTTGTTTTATAGTAATTTACTCATTCGTTTAATTTCAACATTAACCTCACCTAATGAGATGGGTGGGTATTAACCAACGTTTAATTTCAACAAAAATAATATCCTAAGCCTAAAGCGAAAAAATTACCTACGTGCACATGTCGGAATGTTTAACATGGTGCTGTAAATTGATCGTTTATTTGTCGTTAATCTGTCGTAATAACCTCAAGGGTCGCGATCAAATGGAAAGAAAATCGAAAGGCTGATGGCTTTTTTATTTGCATGTTTTTTTTAATGTAACCATTAACTACTACTTTTTATTTTTTGTTAGTTATGGATAAAATATGTTATTTCTAATACTTAAAAACAATTATTTGATTTCTGTAAATCATCTCGCGACCCCTACTTTGGGAACCACTGCTCTAGTGGATAGAGCGTTGGACTTGTAACCCAAGGTTGTGGGTTTGAATCCCGGCTCCGGCAGGAATTGTCCACGACTGAGGTGAGACCCTTGAACAAGGCACTGAACCCCCAACTGCTCCCCGGACGCCCACTGCTCCAGGTGTGTGTGCACTTGGATGGGTTAAATGCAGAGAACACATTTCACTGCTGGTTATACTCTGTATAATTGTGTATGTGACAAATAAAGCTCATCTGATCTGATAACCAGGAGATGGCAGCAGAGGAGCACTCATTGGCTGCAACTGCCATTTCAACTTTTTTTTGATCTAATTTAATAACTATATCATTTAAGTTTTATCTCTAACTGTAAGCTGATAAATATATTCAGCCAACGCAGACTGGTTACTGCTATAGTCTCTGAATGTACTCTTCATTAATGCACAGCACTATTTTGAAATCGACTCGTCAGATGTTTCGATATCACTGTCAATCATAGCAATGACTCGCGGCATGATTTAACGGATTCACTTGCGCACATTTTACACTCGCGTTTGTCATTCCTGAAACTGGTCCTCTCAGACAAACAAAACCTTTCTTCAAATTGTGACTGTAATATGTAGAGCAGTGGTTCTCAAACTGGGGTAAGCAAGATGATGGCAGGGGTACGCAAACAAAATTCTGAGTTGTGGCATTAATTTAATTCTACCCCAACTTAAAATAACATTAAAACCGAACATGTATTTCTGAAAAATGCCGCTTCTAATGTAGAAAGAAGGGGACTGGGAGTGCTGTAAATGTTCAAAAACATGATATCCAATCAGCTTACCTCATCTTTTGCAGTCAAAACGGACCTCGTCACTTAATAGCATGAAGAGTAAATATTAACATGGACTGTACATTGAGATCAATTCATACTCTCTTCAATAAAGACACTCTCTGTGCGAGTTATTGTTTTCATGTTTAAGCTACGAGCAAGAACGCGGAAAGAATTTCCCTGAATATCCAAACGATGGCATATGTCACATTAATTTTTACTACAATTCAACAAAAAAAGGTAATATTAAGTGAAAATTTTACATGTAGCCTACATTTTAAACAGAATATTGTCATGTTTGTTCTATTTTGCAAAGAAATAATATTAGTTCCAACAAAATCCGTATCTGGTGCAACATACAGCGGTGTTTCGTTAGTGAACGAATCGGTGGCTTTGAACGACTCGGAGAGTCAGTGATTAATAACTCATTCATAACTACAGCATATTGCTTCATTACTGAATAAATGACGCGACGCCTGGCTCATTCAGACAGTGACTCGCCTAAGTATCCCACCCCAAGTATCACTAAGAGTTGCCATCATTTATTGCTTTATTTACTATATATATATATATATATATATATATATAATTAATTAATGGAATGTTAAGAATATGACATAAAACGTGACATACAATTAATAAGGATAGAAAATCTTTACATCTAAAGGCAAATAATGAACCTGTAAATAAATTTAAGAAAGTAAATATTGTCCTTTAATAGAAAAGGTGTGACTAAGTGGAAGAGAGGGGGTACTGGGAAGAATGTTAAATGCCCCGGGGGTACACCGGTGTAAAAAGTTTGAGAGCCACTGATGTAAAGAAACCGAGCAAAGAAAAAAAAACAGGAAGCAATCATGCATATGGTCGATTCCCAGTGGCCTGGCGGCTGATTTGACCCCCTGCCCGGGTTTTTTTTATTTATTTTTTTTATTATTGTTACGATTTTATACTTTTGCCTTCCCAATGTACCAAAGCGATCATTTCAGATTTTGTAATTTGATTGTAAATCATACATCGGTCAGTCTTGACTGGCAGCGCTACACAGATCAGCTCACGTCTGTTCCACGCGTCCATCTAATGGTTTCGAAGCCAGAAGCAACAGTCAAATGACTGACCTGTTCAGGGCAAGAGCAGGTCAGTTTTATCTGTAGTTTCATCTTTATTAACCTAGTTGAGTATTAAACTACTAGCATGCTGTTAGGCTATCAGTGTCACCCCATTATTATCATTAGTCAGAATACTGTTCTAAAGGACATCATTATTGATTGTAACATTACATTAATAACTTTAGCAGACAGATATTCACATGGATTTATTGCATAGGAAAGAAGGGAGCTAGAGCAGACAGCAACACAAAAATACCACAGCCTAATAATGCAATAGTGTGGTCAGTATTAGGATTCTTCAATAAAGATATTGTACTTATTTTGACATTTAGGCACTTTAGAAAATGTGTTTTAAAATATAGGTTTGTTGAATCTAGGTTATTTAGTCATTTTAAGATAAATAACATTCTGTGCCAAATTGCAATGTTTTGCAACACAGTACTATTCATAACAGTTGACCTGCTGGTGAAGAAGTGACAGGTACAATTAAAAAAAGGGGGGGGGGGGCAGAGAAAAAGGGAAGGTGCAGTTCAAGAGTCAACCTATAATTATTTTCCACGGCCCCAGACTAAGGATTTAGATATTTTTATGTGAAGGCCACACAAATAATAGGGTTGTCTGTGGTTTCAGAATTTTGATGTGGGTTTATAGTTGCCAAAATTGTACCTTTTTTACACCTAATAGATAAATATTAGTACCTTAGAGTAGTAATTCCTATGTATGGAAGCAGGAACTGTATAAAGAGAGCAGCATGCCAAACAAATAGACAGTCAGTACAACAGAATTTGCTGGATTGTGTAGTTTCCAGCCCGTGGACTTACCTCTCCAGTCTCACCTTTGCAAACAATTGAATCATCACTTGGACTACACTGGTGGACACTCACATTGAGATATTTCAGCAAACCAGGACTCTTTGACTGTTTAATGGTGTGTTGCAATGGACGGTATGCTTTTAATGGCCTTTATTGTGTTATTTTAAAGTCTGATGTGAATATGAGACACTCATATTGTCTGACATTTGTCGCCAGCCATGCGACAAATCAGCCGATTCTTATCATTGGCTGGTTAATCGGTGCATCTCTAGTTTGTAGAGATGCACTGATGAACCAGTCAATGATCAGAATCGGCTGATTTGTCGCATGGCTGGCCCGAATCGGTGACCGGCTGGGTGAGAGTATGAGAGGGACAGTACACACACAGTAACTCACAGAAATGTATAGATGCATACTACAGTAGAAAAAAAACTATATTTACAAAATATGATTTAGATAAGCAACATTATACAGCCATGAAGTTTTGCCGCATATCAATACGATTGCAATGTGACACTGATTTTATTTTAATAAACAAGAAGATAAAGTTAAGTGACTTAGATTTTAGACAAAATTTTGACTGTATTTGCTCATTTTGATCAAAGCCACAGCAGAACTGTTGTGTGTCTCTGAGCAACACACAGCGGTGTTTCGTTACTGAATCCGTGTTTTTGAACGAATCGAGTGAGTCAATGATTCAGTGGTTCATTCATAAGGACAGTCAATTGACTCGTTTCTGAATGAATCGGTTGAATTAATGAATAAATGACTCATTCATTAAAACAGACCCTTGCCGCCACCTACAGGTGGTTTAGTCATATTGAAAAGTATCATTGCATTTTTTTCAACATTTATTTGTATGTTTAAAAAAATATGTAAAACATTAATCATATAAAATTATTTATGCATTTTAAATTTTGCAGTGTAAATGCAATTATGGCACCTGCTTCTTCAAACTCTCTGTGTAAATGCATCTAATACACTTCAGAAGCAGCTTCTGTTTCCTCAGCAGTGGAAAGATAGTTTGTTCATACTAATTTCATTTGAAATGGTAACAACTCTACCGTTTCTTATAATGCTATCTAAATTAATTGAAACAAAGTAAGAGTTTGATGTGAAAGATGACACGTTTAAAAAGCTTAGGGGGGAAAAATGACAATTTATAAACATAGTGGGAAATTGCATCTGTTTTGTTACATAAAGCATCGTAACTAACATATTAAGTTAACTATTTCTTCCTCTTTCCAGTCACAGAGCACTTTATTTTGAGAGTTGTGTGAGAGAAAATCTGTAACTTAGTCCAGAATGAGGGAATTGTAATGTTTAATAATTAATTTTATTATGTAAATAATTTTTGCATTGAAATTTGCATAGATTTTTGTTTGTATATGCTGTCATAGTTCTTAAAAGGAAAACCGGAATCGGCAAAAATTGGTATCGGCCAAGAAAATTGCAACCGGTGCATCTCTACTACAAATCTCACAAAGTACAATCTGACCCCGTTTTAAATCTTGTCACCCAACCTACTTGGCTGATTACAACATAACCTCACAGCTCAAATGAACTTAGCATGTAGACTAGTCCTTTTGGCGCCTCTTCCTTCCTCCCTCCCGGTCTGAGGCCAGGTGCAGCCACCTTTTCATCACGTTTTCAATTTCATTGTCTGTTGCCGTCGATGAAAAGACATTCTTTCGGACAGCATCTAATGAACACAAGTAAAACAATTAAAGAGATTAACTAGAGAAACAACAAGAACTGACAAAAGAGAAACAACTACTACAACTTACTTCACCGCCTTAGATGAAAAGGTTTTAATGAGACATTAAATCTCAACAAATCTCAGCAGAGGAGGATTAAACGGCTCCAAAAACAGCGTTACCAGCTTCACTTTTTACTAACCACACTGACTTTGTCAACTATTAGGAATTGACAGTTTTCATATATTAAGAAATAGGAGAGTATAATTACTATGTTGTATTAATGTGTATTCACATGAGTTACAAGTTATGTTTCTGCAACACAAAGTATTTAAGTTTTGTTTACGAGGAAAACTGTGTTGGTATTAGGGGTGCATGTTGGTCACAAATTAGTTGAGTAAAAAATATTTGAGAGATTCAAGGCTATCAGTTTCCACACACTGTAAACAAATATTGCCTTGGCTTAACTCAAATACTTTGTCTAGCAAAAAGATAACTAAATTGAGTGAAAGTAACTCAGGTGACTGCACATTGGTATAAGAGTAAATATACAACTCTTTACTGTAATCTACAGTGTGCTACTGCACAATGGGCACGTGCTGCTCCTGCTCTGCATATGCACTGCTTTTGCGCTGCTTCAGCTCTGCTAACGCATCAAGTGTGAAAGAGGCATAAACCTGTTCATTCTCAATAAGAACTTAAGATATTAAGGCCAAAATGGTTATAAGTGAAGCTGATAATGCTGCTTGTGGAGATGTTTAATCATCCTCTGCTTAAATCTTGAGAGATTTCATGTCTTTTATTTGCAGTCGACTTCAACTCAGTCTCTGAATTCACTCATGTGAATTCCAACTAATTTATGGAATAGCAAATGGCGATAAAAGGGGCAATTTTGAGTGTGAACACATAAGCATGAGTGCTATTAATTCACTGCATTGTAAAAACAAATTCTGTGTAAATTAGCAGTATTTAACTGGCACCAGCTTCACCTACAAGGCACTGTTTATTTAAAGATTTTTACTGTATTTAGGATTACAGTGTAGTAAAAATTAATGTAAATGAACAGTAAAATACTGGCAGCACATTTGCCTGTAGTTTACTGCTATTTTACCTACTTTACAGAATGTTACTGTAAATCATTAAAATAAATTATTCATTTGCAGAAACCAACTGCCTTAAATTGGCCTGCTATCACTTATTTTTATAAAACTTTTACATGCGAGTCTAATAAAAAATCTCTTAAAATTGACTCAATTAAGCAAAACCATTGCAAGTAGAAGCTATTTTTAACTCAAATCTTTTAAATTAACTATTAAATAAAGCCACATGCAGCAGAATATCAGTGTTTCTCTGCTCATCTTTGACTTAAACACAGACTCTACTCTTCAGCACAGTGGTAACCCACAAATCTCAGACAAACAAACCCTTTAAATCCAAATATAACATTAAACGATCTCCCCTATAGCACTATTAGCACAAACACACAAAATAACATTTGATTTCAGGATTTACTCTCCTTTAATTGAGTTCACATGTTTTTACTATTAAGTGCAATGTGATTTCATAGTAATTTTACAGTAAACTACTGGCAGCAGCTTTGCCAACACAACACTGTAAATTAAGTTTACAACAAGCAAACTGTAGAAAAACAGTTTATAACTGTTAAAACACATTTTGCTGATGTGTCTTTTTATCTTACACCTTTATCCCCTCACTGAAAGAAAATCTCTCGATCTGACACAGAACAGCCGGTTCCCCAACCCAGCCAATCACAGCGCACCAATTCACCTGAGTATTAATCATCATCACCTGGAAGTCATTCAATCACTCAGCACCCAGCCTTCTTAAGCACCAGCACCAGATCACTTCAGTGTCCAGTCTCGTCTCGACATAGTTGGACTCTCACACCATTCCATTAGATTGTCATTATCCGAGTTATATTGATTACTTACCTTCTGTGTCATCCTCAGTGTTTCCTCCTCGTCCTCTGTCCTCCTCCTCTCCGATACGTCATCCTGTTCCAGTCCTGAGTACCCCACGTCTGTCCCCATCCGCAATCTCCTGGACCTGGAAGGATACCATCTGTCTGTTCTGCTCATCACCCTCCAAAGTATCATCATAGCCGTTACTCACCTGCTTCCTGCTGTTCATCTGTGAACTTATATTAAAACGTCACCATTTAACATCTCCCTTTGTGTCTGTGAGTCTTTCCGTAACACGATCTCAGCATACATTGTTTAACAAGAATCAGCATATGAACCTCAACAATGGTGATAAAAATGATTCATGCTGCGTCACGGGTGAGTTTTGTCCTGTGCTGGTACCCATCATGCATTGCGACTTAAAACCTTTAATGGTACCATTATTGTGATTCACACACACACACACACATATATATATATATATATATATATATATATAGTGCTCGTGTAAATGAGTACATCCCCTTTGAAAAGTAAAATTTTAAACAATATCTCAATGAACAAATTTTCCAAAATGTTGACAAGACTAAGTTTAATATAACATCTGTTTAACTTATAACATCAAAGTAAGGTTAATAATATAACTTAGATTACACATTTTTCAGATATACTCAAATTAGGGTGATGCAAAAATGAGTACACCCCACAACAAAAACTACTAAATCTAGTACTTTGTATGGCCTCCATGATTTTTAATGACAGCACCAAGTCTTCTAGGCATGGAATGAACAAGTTGGCGACATTTTGCCAGATCTATCTTTTTCCATTCTTCAAGAATGACCTCTTTTAGAGATTGGATGCTGGATGGAGAGTGATGCTCAACTTGTCTCTTCAGAATAGGTGTTCGATTGGGTTCAGATCAGGAGACATACTTGGCCACTGAATCACTTTCACCCTGTTCTTCTTCAGAAATCCAACAGTGGCCTTAGATGTGTGTTTAGGATCATTGTCATGCTGGAAAAGTGCACTAAAAAGTGTAATAAATAATTAGACTCACCTGTGGTTGAATTCTTGTTATATTAGACATTTGTAGTCTAAAATGTAGCTTTGCTCCAGAGACTTT
Organism: Oxygymnocypris stewartii; assembly: GCA_003573665.1. NCBI lineage: Eukaryota > Metazoa > Chordata > Actinopteri > Cypriniformes > Cyprinidae > Oxygymnocypris > Oxygymnocypris stewartii. The sequence goes on from QVTF01006770.1 coordinate 79,104, forward strand.
CAGTGGGGTGTACTCATTTTTGCATCACCCTAATTTGAGTAAAACTGAACATTTTGTTCTCTAAGTTATATTATTAACCTTACTTTCATGTTATAAGTTAAACAGATGTTATATAAAACTTAATCTTGTCAACATTTTGGAAAATGTTTTTGTGTTCATTGAGATATTGTTTAAAATGTTAATTTTCAAAGGGGGTGTACTCATTTACACTGAGCACTGTATATATGGGTGAGCGTGATTTTGCCAAGTAGGATGTGATCCTGGATTAACACGCTTTGTTGGTCCTGGATCAACATTTCAATCAACCAATCACAACCCTCTGATGTCATCAGTGTGTGCCGACCACCCTATCACCAATCCATTTTTGAATCTTTCCCTCCTTTTTTCATGCAGCCAGACCCCAAAGAGGTAAGTTATTCTGTATATCCTCTTTTTTCAGCTTTCTTTCTACTCAAAATGTAATATTATAATTGTATTTATTACATTTAAAAAAATACATGAAAGTGAATACGAGTGTAATGCTACACTGAACAACTGCATTCAATAGATGTGTGCAGTTTAGCTAATGTGCAAGTATTTCCCTCGCCTTTGTGACCAAAAGTAGCTGTTTTTGCGCAGTAAAATGAACGTAGGAGTGCATGCGTGAATAAAAAGTAAATTCATCGATTTTTAATTTGTATTTTTTTACGGTCATAAAAAGCTTCAGGGTGGGGGAGGGGTAACCATGATATGGCTTGTGATTAATACATTTCAAAAGGCTGTGATTTAATTAAATATGAGCCCTGTTTCATAGTAACCTAAGAACGTTGCGCTATTACGCGGTCTACAAGTTCGCTGTTTCATAGCATTTTATGATCAGTTGTGAATAATGCCCAGCGATTGTTTATGATCTATATATTCAGATATCAAATGTTGATTAATTATTGCAATGCTAACTTTATGGACTTCATATTTTGAAAAATGTTTTAGATGGTTATGAGAGTGCATTATTTATGTCCTTTTTGTGTTTGAATGAGCAGCTGGAAGTAGTAAAGACATTTCAAAATAAACGTTCCATGCTGGCATGTTGATCCTGAATCATCACAATAATTTCAATAAGTTTAAATGTACCAATGTTGATCCTGGACCGTCATAATCAATACAGTCTAAATTCAATAATGTTGATCTGGACCGTCATAATCAATACAGTCTAAATTTACTAATGTTTATCCTGGACCGTCATAATCAATACAGTCTAAATTTACTAATGTTGATCCTGGACCGTCATAATCAATACAGTCTAAATTCAATAATGTTGATCTGGACCGTCATAATCAATACAGTCTAAATTTACTAATGTTGATCCTGGACCGTCATAATCAATACAGTCTAAATTTACTAATGTTTATCTGGACCGTCATAATCAATACAGTCTAAATTCAATAATGTTGATCCAGGACCGTCATAATCAATACAGTCTAAATTCAATAATGTTGATCTGGACCTTCATAATCAATACAGTCTAAATTCAATAATGTTGATCTGGACCTTCATAATCAATACAGTCTAAATTCAATAATGTTGATGTGGACCTTCATAATCAATACAGTCTAAATTCAATAATGTTGATCTGGACCTTCATAATCAATACAGTCTAAATTCAATAATGTTGATCCAGGACCGTCATAATCAATACAGTCTAAATTCAATAATGTTGATTTGGACCTTCATAATCAATACAGTCTAAATTCAATAATGTTGATCCAGGACCGTCATAATCAATACAGTCTAAATTCAATAATGTTGATTTGGACCTTCATAATCAATACAGTCTAAATTCAATAATGTTGATCCAGGACCGTCATAATCAATACAGTCTAAATTCAATAATGTTGATCCAGGACCGTCATAATCAATACAGTCTAAATTCAATAATGTTGATTTGGACCTTCATAATCAATACAGTCTAAATTCAATAATGTTGATCTGGACCGTCATAATCAATACAGTCTAAATTCAATAATGTTGATCTGGACCGTCATAATCAATACAGTCTAAATTCAATAATATTTATCCTGGACCATCATAATCAATACAGTCTAAATTCAATAATATTTATCCTGGACCATCATAATCAATACAGTCTAAATTCAATAATGTTCATCTGGACCGTCATAATCAATACAGTCTAAATTTACTAATGTTTATTCTGGACCGTCATAATCAATACATTCTAAATTCAATAATGTTGATCTGGGCCGTCATAATCAATACAGTCTAAATTCAATAATGTTGATCTGGACCGTCATAATCAATACAGTCTAAATTCAATAATATTTATCCTGGACCATCATAATCAATACAGTCTAAATTCAATAATGTTGATCTGGGCCGTCATAATCAATACAGTCTAAATTCAATAATGTTGATCTGGACCGTCATAATCAATACAGTCTAAATTCAATAATATTTATCCTGGACCATCATAATCAATACAGTCTAAATTCAATAATGTTCATCTGGACCGTCATAATCAATACAGTCTAAATTTACTAATGTTGGTCTGGGCCGTCATAATCAATACAGTCTAAATTCAATAATGTTGATCTGGACCGTCATAATCAATACAGTCTAAATTTACTAATGTTTATTCTGGACCGTCATAATCAATACATTCTAAATTCAATAATGTTTATCCTGGACCGTCATAATCAATACATTCTAAATTCAATAATGTTGATCTGGGCCGTCATAATCAATACAGTCTAAATTCAATAATGTTGATCTGGACCGTCATAATCAATACAGTCTAAATTTACTAATGTTTATTCTGGACCGTCATAATCAATACATTCTAAATTCAATAATGTTTATCCTGGACCGTCATAATCAATACAGTCTAAATTTACTAATGTTTATTCTGGACCGTCATAATCAATACATTCTAAATTCAATAATGTTGATCTGGACCGTCATAATCAATACAGTCTAAATTCAATAATGTTGATTTGGACCGTCATAATCAATACAGTCTAAATTCAATAATGTTGATCTGGACCGTCATAAACAATACAGTCTAAATTCAATAATGTTTATCCTGGACCGTCATAATCAATACAGTCTAAATTTACTATTTTAATGTTTTTGTTGAATTGTGAAATGTTGCACACCATAATTGACCGAGCATATGACTACAAAACAGCACAACAGTTAGAATGTATACCTGATAACGTAGCTTTATTTTTCAGTTCTTTTGCCAAAGCTAAGGGCTGCACCTTTACATGGACTGATTTGCCTCATCCACGGCAGGAGGATGGTCATTCCTGTGGTGTCTATGTGTTAATGGTAGGCCTATGCCCCCCCCCCCCCCCTTTTTAAAGGGGAAATGAAATGCAATTTCAGAATTTTAAATGTCAGAGGTTATTTTCTAATGTTTGCTAAGTTTTTGCACCAAAAATAATTTCCCATCATCATTTTCACTTTGTAAAAAAAATAAAAAAATAAACAGAAGTGAAAGAGGTGTTACATCTTGTAGAAATTGAAGTATCGATTGGCTAACGTCATTGCACCATAACCACACCCTCCTTTACAGCATGTCATGTGTTTAAATACTCAAGATGGCAAGCACTGTAATAGAGTTGTATATGTTTGAGACAGAGGCAGAAGAAACTGAAACAACACAACACAATGACTGCAACAGTTTGTTTTAGTGTGGCAATTGCTGTTGCTTACTTTATTTTTACTATTTAAAAAGCCGACTTCATTTATGTTTTAGTTTGCTCAGGCCCTGCTTGATGGCAAAAGATTGGTGGAGGGATATACCTCAGTGGAGATACCACAACTGAGGGCACAATTCTGCCACACTGTTTACCTCTTTAGGTACTCCTTTTTTTTTAATATACCATTGTCTTAAACAAGATTACCCCAATCAATCTCCCCCCCCCCCCCCCCCCCCCACACCGCAGATAGAGTAATGAAATGTACAGTGTGCTGGGGTGTCCTAATGAAAGACAAGGTAATTAGAAGTATCCACTTGATTTTGTAATAATTTGCAGAAACCCAAGCATTGTTTCATTTTAGGTATGTTGTCCCAAATGTGGAGCGCACAGCCATTTGAGATGCCAGCGAACACCTTATGGCATCTGTGTGATCTGCAATTGTAAGTAATTTTACTTCCAAGAACAAGCAGTTATTCAGCACACTGTGTACTGTAACATGTACAGGCTAAAAGAGCAAGTATTTCAAACTGCAATGAATTACATAAATCAAAATGGGTATGTAAATTTAAAGCACTTAAAATTTACAGTTTTAATTAGGGAAGGTTTATGTGCATGTTAATGTAAAAGTTTCTGCAAAATTATAGAAAAATAGAATCATGTTTCACTGCAGTTTCCAGATTAAATGGCCACTGAGAAGCACTTAAAGCTTTTAAATCCATTTGAAAGCAATCGATATTAGAGAAAGTGATTAGATAATAATACTGTTCTGTATTATATCAGAACTGTTAGAATGTTGTATGGAGTATATTCCAGTACAGATGTTTAGTTTGATGTAGTTTAGTATGACAGTTTAGTATGGTGTTTTCCTGTATCTGTATATTTTGTATATTTTGTTTCCTCATTAAATTATTTTGCCATTATTCATGCTAATGCTTTAAATAACAGGTGGAGAAGCAAATGTAATGTTTCAACATCTACAAAATCAAGAAAGTAAGCACACAGAGGAAAGTACAAGACAAACTCCAGATGATAAGGATCAGCAGGGAGGAGAGAAAGGGGAAACTTACAAAACCGACAAAGTGGAAGTAAAAAAAGACCAATCAAAGGGTAAAAAACGCAAGGCAAGGGATGCATCAAATAGGGGAAAAAAGCAAGACAGCAAGGAGGAAAGACAGCCACATACTTTTGACATGGACAGTGATGCAGTTCATGAAAGAGAGGAAGTAGGGGCAAGTGACAGTGCAGATTGTTCTCCGAATAACCCCACAGAGGACATTAAAGATATTAAAGTTTTTGGACGCTTAGCCCTCACTGGCCAGAAAAAGACCCAGTATGTTGTCACAAAAGAAGAAATTCAGCGCAGAATAGAAGGGGAGAACATGTCCTCTAATGTTTTTAGAGATCTGCTAGGAGTAAGTTTACAATCACATCGATACAATTGTTATTTTATGATTGTTTTATATGTATGTTTTACTATTAATTTCTCTTTTTATTGTTCTAATGCATTATTGTTCATTCTTCTTAAGGGCCGCAAGAAAAATTTGCCTGAAATAGTCCTCACCCTTCCCAAGAAAATTAAGACTAAGACAAGCATTTTTAGTGCTTTAACAGAGGGCGAGGCTTCAGATCTAGCCATTGGTCTAACGTCCAATTAACATAATGTCAAAATGTCAGTCCAGAATTGGTACGCAAGGACATAAGTGACCTGAGTGCAGAAGCAACCAGGTATAGTACATTTGCTTAAAACACAAAAATGAAAATTGTCGTCGTCAACTCTCCCTCAAGTTGTTCTAAACCTGTATGAAATTCTGTCTACTGTTGAACAAAGAAGATATTTTGAAAACAGTTATTGGTCCCCACTGATTTCCATTATATATATTTTTTTCCATACTGTGTAAATCAATGGCTACTGTCAGTGTTTGGTCAACAACATTCTTCAAAGTATCTTCTTTTGTGCTTAACAGAAGAAAGAAACTCACACAGGTTTGGAACAACTTGAGGGAGATAAGTGATGACAATTTCATGTCTGGCAGAACTATTGCTTTAATGCACAGCTATTAATGTTGCTACTGATGTTGGCTGTTTAATTTAGTTTTTACAGTTTTATCTTTTTTCATTAAAGGACAACTCTCGCTAGTGTATGCGCCAACTTACAATCGGGCCTGGACTCTACATCACCCTTCAGTTTGTTAACCCACACATTTGGTCCACAGGCAGTTGATGGGGTGTTAGGTTTCATCATAGAAAGTTTAGAATGAAATGCAGTAATTAAACTTCATTATTTTATTTTTAAACACTAGCAGCACCAAACTTTTTGTGAATGATCAGGTTAAATCAGTAAGCATTGTTTTCAGTTTTATCCCTACTGATTAAAATATAAATATTATGTGGGTCAACATGATCCTGTTTGTCTAAAATGCTCTTGTTAATTTTATAAAAACATGTTCAGTGTAATTATTATTTTAATTTTTTTGTTTGACAAAGAATTACAAATGTTTATTGGACAAATGAAGCATGTTTTCTCCTTTTGAACACGAACACTCAACTGTACTACCATAAATGTTTAGAAACTGTGATAGTCTATCCACATTGTAATTCATCTATGACGTGTATAAATCAAATTTATATAGAAACTTAATCGCATTTGAAGAAACTAAAAAAACATGAACAATTCTTTAAAGACATTCTAAAAAGACATTTGACAATACTAAAATCAGCCCAGCTTTTTCACAAATAATAAAAAAGGTATTTTGCACTCAATTTTCTACTTGTGTTCTTTGCATTTTCTTGCTTTTCTTGTTTTTGTTCTTTTGAACCCTTCTGAATTTGTGTCAGAAATGCAGATTTTCTTTGATGCTGATAGTTTTTCAGTCTTTTTCCGGTGTTTTGCATTGTGTGAGAAGATTGGCTGTATCTTCATTGAAGTGTCATTGGTACAGTGCCTTTTTGACAGAAGACTTCTGTCTTCTTGGTGCAGGTTAACGTAAAGATCATTTATTTGCTGCTTGATGTTCTCTGGAACAGTCTGCCATCTTTTGACTATTTCAAGAACCTCTTCTAGTTTCTGTAAGTCTGAACTGCTATTGTCACAAGTCAGGCCTCTGTGGCTCTCTCCGATCGCCACCAGAGGGCACCCTCACCCGAGTACTTACTTCTCTACGAACTCCATTTCCCATCAGCCCCGTACCTAGCATTAGCACCGCCAGGTGCTTCCTATTATCCCCACTATTTAAGCCACACTCACACAACCGTTCAATGCGAAGTCTTGTTTAGTTCCTGTCTGACATTTCGGAGCGTTGATTCTGATTGATATTCTGTGTATGATCCTGGACTGCCTTTCTACTGAGTTACTCTGCCGCCTGCCCCGACCCAAGCCTGGTAAACTGTTTATGAGTTTGATTCCCTGTGATATTCCTGACGCTGTTGATCGACCTCTGTCTGCCTTGACATTGATCTTATTAAACATAGCAAATGGATCCGACCGCTTCTGACTCATCATTACAGCTATCTTGTTGCATGAAATCCAAATCAGCAGTGTCAGTTTGATTGACAGAAAAGCACCTTTTTTCATTAATGGTCACTCCAAACAGCTGTTGTGCTAAAATAAGGCAGGGACAAATATCATGGTATGAGAATGAAAACATTTTTGTGTACCTGTTGCACAAAGACGCACGGTATGTTCCTCTCCCACAAAGGCTTTCCATGCTGATTTCCATTTTTGTCACAACAGACACTGAAGTGACCTTTGTCTTGTAAAGCTTTTGCATGCGCTTCTAGCTGAAGAGCAAGTTCAGGGAATTAATAATTATCCTTATCTTTGACCACATCTAGCAGCACCAAATGTTTGCATACTTGACCTCTCAAACCAACGGGGCAACTGCAGAAGCACTCTGCAGGGCAGGTCCTGTAGGAAAGTGAGGAGTCTTGTTCAGATGGTACGTTGTACATGTATATTTCTGATGATTCTCTTGTAATGTGGTTAGACCAGCCCTTTTCCATCATTCCTGTTGCTTTGTTAAATGTTTCCTCCAACTTCATGGCAACACAGTTTGGCATTCTTCCAGCTGACTGCAAGTGTTTTATCACCTGAAAGTAAGTCTCTGTCTTGCAAAGGAGTACATCAAGCAAGTCATCCAATCGTCGATTTCTTATTCCAGATAAGAATTGGTATTTCAGTCGATGGAAAAATCTAAATAAATGAATAAAGAATGATACTATTAAAACAAATGTATAATTATGTGAGTAAATGACTGGATGGTTATAGAGGCTGTCGATGTGGTGTCTTTTGCATTCAGTGGAAGAAAATAAAACCTTTTAAATAAGTGTAAAAACCTTAACTAGATCATTTTGACAGACCGGAACATGACCAGAAGACTATGGCCACTAATGGCAGAATAAACGTAAAATATTTCCATTTTAGTTTTCTTTGTTAACATCAAAGTCATTTCTATGCAATATATTCCAAGTTTGTGTATTTATTTAGCATGTGTAGCTTTTTACTGTAGTGTATCAACTGAACAATTGAATTGTCTTTTATGGAAAGTATATTATAGTATTTGCTGACAGAAATTACCTTTCTATCAAATTGTTGGTCTCTGAATTCCCATGGTTATAACCACGTCCATAATCAGCCCATCTATGACTTATTGGCTCCCAGTACCTCTGGAAGTACTTGCAAACCTCTTGATAGTGAGAAAAGTAATTCAGGAATTCTTTAGCCACACTGTCAAAGTCAGTCTTCTGCAATGAACAAAAATAAGTATTGAGTCTACAATCAAAAAAGGGCACAACATGCAACCTTAATATTTATGACAGCAATACTTTTCCTCTCTTTCTCTAAAATTGTATTTTACCTTTAATGGACGAGTGCAAAAAAGTTAAGTTGGTCAAATAACTGCCTAATTTATTTAGGTGCATATGCAAAAATAATAAATTCAAATTCTTTAAACTAAAAAATGTTATCATATGATAAGTAATATAAATGCAGTATATCCATACAATTCAGCCATAAAATACATAAACCACTACCATAGCACAAGCTTTCATTTTTTTGAAGGAATCTAGATCTTGAAAACAGCAGTCAGTTTTCACCTCCACTCACACAGGACCCCAAACCAACTAGATCCACTGCTCAAACTCCCATCTTCTCCTTCTGTCCCCTCACTGAAGCGGAAGTATCCAAACTTCTCCTCTCCAGCCATCCTACAACATGTCCTCTAGACCCTATCCCCTCACACCTTCTCCAAGCAATCTCTCCCGCACTCCTACCAGCACTCACACACATTATCAACACATCTCTCCTCACAGGCATCTTCCCCACTGCATTCAAGCAGGCTCGGGTAACTCCACTGCTCAAAAAACCATTCATTGCCAAAACACTCGAACAAGTTGTCTTTAACCAGGTCTCATTGTTTCTTTCACAGAACAACAAACTGGACACTAAACAGTCAGGTTTCAGGAGTGGCCATTCAACTGAGACTGCGCTACTCTGTCACTGAAGCCCTGCGAATTGCAAAAGCCAATTCCAAATCATCAGTCCTCATTTTGCTGGATCTCTCTGCCGCTTTTGACACTGTCAATCATCAGATCCTCCTGTCCACCCTCTCATCACTGGATATCACTGGGATTCCACTTCGCTGGTTTGAATCCTATCTCACTGGTCGGTCTTTCAGGGTGGCCTGGGGAGGGGAGGTATCCAAAGCACATAAATTGGTCACTGGGGTTCCCCAGGGATCGGTTCTTGGACCCCTCCTCTTCTCCACATACACTACATCACTGGCTCCCATCATACAGGCACATGGCTTCTCCTACCATTTCTATGCTGATGACACACAGCTCTATCTCTCATTTCGACCAGATGATCCAACGGTAGCTGCACGGATCTCAGGCTGCCTGGCGGACATCTCGGCTTGGATGAAAGAAAACCATCTACAGCTCAACCTGGCAAAGACTGAGCTTCTTGTCTTCCCTGCAACTCCAACTCTACAGCATGATTTCACGATTCAGTTAGGTTCATCAACAATTACCCCATCAGCTTCGGTCAGAAATCTTGGTGTAATCTTTGATGACCAGCTGACCTTCAAAGAGCACATTGCAAAGACTGCTCGATCTTGCAGGTTTGCACTACACAACATCAGAAAGATCAGGCCCTTTCTGACAGAGCATGCTGCACAACTTCTTGTCCAGGCCCTTGTCATTTCTAGACTGGACTACGGCAATGCTCTTCTAGCTGGACTTCCATCAAACACAATCAAACCTCTACAAATGATTCAGAATGCAGCGGCACGACTGGTCTTCAACGAGCCCAAAAGAGCCCATGTTACTCCTCTCTTTGTCTCCTTGCACTGGCTACCAGTTGCAGCTCGCATCCAGTTCAAGACACTGATGCTTGCATATAGAACAACCACAGGCTCAGCACCCACCTACTTCCACTCACTATTACGAATTTACATCCCCTCCAGAAGTCTGAGATCTGCTAGTGAGCGACGCCTCGTGGTACCATCACAGAGAGGCTCAAAATCACTCTCCAGAACATTCTCTTTCACCGTTCCTGGCCGGTGGAATGATCTTCCCATCCCCATCCGGAATGCTGGATCCCTGTCAATTTTCAAGCAACAACTGAAAACTCATCTCTTTCAACTCTACTTGACTACATAATAATAATAATAATAATAATTCTTCCAATTTTTCAAAATCTTCATCTTTCTCTCCTTCCCTTGCTAGCTTGTACTTATTTGAACAATGCCTGAGACTTAGTGTTATTGGAACTTCCTCTGTATGTCTGCCTCTTCAAGATTAATCGCTTTATGTACTCCCCAATTGTAAGTCGCTTTGGATAAAAGCGTCTGCTAAATGACCAAATGTAAATGTAAACTTCTCTCCGGGTATGTGAGTGTGGCCCACAAACGCCTGAATCTGACTTCATCAACCATTGAACAACAGCCTGTTAACCAGAAGATATGTAATGTATTTTTATTATTATTATTAAAATGACTGGAAAAAATATTTTTATATATTCCTCTTAAAAATTCATATTACCTGGAGTACATGGTACCAGCAGAGAAGAACATCAGACTCAGGGAAAACTTAATTCAAAGCATTTATTTCACTCATGTCTTTGTCAACCATGAAGCACCTGGAAAAAGAAAATTAAGTTACCTTGTTCTAAACTGTTGATATAGTATGTAAAAGAAGCTCCAGTGGATGACTTTCATAAACTACCTTGGTGGCTTAGGGAGCACAGGTCGTAGCTTCTGAAGTGCGAGCTTAAGGGTTTCCTGGGTCTCGCTGCTTGTTATTATGTATGCAACAGGAAGACCATGACCGTGGCCATCTCTGACAAGCAATGTGCAATAGTGGAAAGGAATATTGATTTACACAGTGTGTGGCATCGAAAAACACAATATTACTACCATGGTTCTTCAAGTCTTCTCTCATGAGCTCAGTTTGAAGAACAATAATAAGGTCCTGATCCTTCCCCAGAGGCTGATAAAATATGACATCATCTTTGAAAGGACCGGTTAATAGTTTTTCTGTACTCTTACAGTCATCGTTATCAAGGCGTTTCCCTCGAAGCATACTAGTACGTATATTATGTATGTCTTCTGGGGTAACAAATTATTCTCTGGAATGATAATTAGCTTCTCCTTGAGCTCTTGACCACTCATTAGCTTGAAGAAGGATGACATCTGGTTTTACTCCTAATGCAATCCACTTCTTGATCTGATCAACCAGCTGAGGGTGAATCTGATGAAAATGGCCATCTTCTTCAGAAGAATCATGTCCATTGTGCTGGGTAAATATTCCTGCACAACAACTTTGTGACCTTTCCAATCATTTCTTACTTTAAAAGAGATGTATGCTTTACATCCGACAGCTCTGTGACTTCTTTCAAAAACATTTTCAGATCTTCTGCAATGGAAAATATAATATCCTCTATTTTGGTCTTGCAAACTAGAACAATTTGTGGCCCTGAATTATTTTTTGTGTTCTTTGTTAATTATTTCTGTGATAAAGTTCTCTTCTGGATCATCTGATTTAAGAATATGCACCTTAAGTTGTATGTTTTCCAGTCTTGTTTTTCTCCTCTCCTCATTTTCTACAGTCTTTTTGATAAAATCCTCCATCTTGGAATATTGCTGAAATGCACATACACAAAAACACACTTCGTTAAAATTTCTCAGTTTGTTTGTTTAAAAAATAAATGCTGAAAAAGAGCTGTTTGGCTGAAACTGTCAGTATGTTGATCCAGAATGACTGAATCGCCAACACTGGATCACAACATGAATTTAGACTAAAACTATATTGAAATGATTATGATGGTCCAGATCAACATTAGTAAATTTAGACTGTATTGATAATGACGGTCCAGATGAACATTATTGAATTTAGACTGTATTGATTATGACGGTCCTGGATCAACATTATTGAATTTAGACTGTATTGATTATGAAGGTCCAGATCAACATTATTGAATTTAGACTGTATTGATTATGACGGTCCTGGATCAACATTATTGAATTTAGACTGTATTGATTATGAAGGTCCAGATCAACATTATTGAATTTAGACTGTATTGATTATGACGGTCCTGGATCAACATTATTGAATTTAGACTGTATTGATTATGAAGGTCCAAATCAACATTATTGAATTTAGACTGTATTGATTATGACGGTCCTGGATCAACATTATTTAATTTAGACTGTATTGATTATGACGGTCCTGGATCAACATTATTGAATTTAGACTGTATTGATTATGATGGTCCAGATCAACATTATTGGATTTAGATTGTATTGATTATGAAGGTCCAGATCAACATTATTGAATTTAGACTGTATTGATTATGACGGTAATGGATCAACATTATTGAATTTAGACTGTATTGATTATGAAGGTCCAGATCAACATTATTGAATTTAGACTATTGATAATGACGGTCCAGATCAACATTATTGAATTTAGACTGTATTGATTATGAAGGTCCAGATCAACATTATTGAATTTAGACTATTGATAATGACGGTCCAGATCAACATTACTGAATTTAGACTGTATTGATTATGACGGTCCAGGATAAACATTATTGAATTTAGACTGTATTGATTATGACGGTCCAGATAAACATTACTTGAATTTAGACTGTATTGATTATGAAGGTCCAGGATACAACATTATTGAATTTAGACTGTATTGATATGAACGGTCCCAGGATCAACATTATTGAATTTAGACTGTATTGATTAATGAAGGTCCAGATCAACATTATTGAATTTAGACTGTATTGATTATGAAGGTCCAGATCAACATTATTGAATTAGACTGTATTGATTTATGAACGGTCCTGAATCAACATTATTGAATTTAGACTGTATTGATTATGATGGTCCTGGATCAACATTATTGAATTAGACTGTATTGATTATGATGGTCCAGATCAACATTATTGAATTTAGACTGTATTGATTATGACTGGTCCAGGATCAACATTATTGAATTAGACTGTATTGATTATGACGGTCCTGGATCAACATTATTGAATTTAGACTGTATTGATTATGACGGTCCAGGATAAACATTATTGAATTTAGAATGTATTGATTATGATGGTCCATAATAAACATTAGTAAATTTAGACTATATTGATAATGACGGTCCAGATCAACATTATTGAATTTAGACTGTATTGATTATGATGGTCCAGATCAACATTATTGGATTTAGATTGTATTGATTATGAAGGTCCAGATCAACATTATTGAATTTAGACTGTATTGATTATGACGGTCCAGGATAAACATTATTGAATTTAGACTGTATTGATTATGAAGGTCCAGGTCAACATTATTGAATTTAGACTGTATTGATAATGACGGTCCAGATCAACATTATTGAATTTAGACTGTATTGATTATGAAGGTCCAGATCAACATTATTGAATTTAGACTGTATTGATTATGACGGTCCTGGATCAACATTATTGAATTTAGACTGTATTGATTATGAAGGTCCAGATCAACATTATTGAATTTAGACTGTATTGATTATGAAGGTCCAAATCAACATTATTGAATTTAGACTGTATTGATTATGACGGTCCTGGATCAACATTATTGAATTTAGACTGTATTGATTATGAAGGTCCAGATCAACATTATTGAATTTAGACTATTGATAATGACGGTCCAGATCAACATTATTGAATTTAGACTGTATTGATTATGAAGGTCCAGATCAACATTACTGAATTTAGACTGTATTGATTATGACGGTCCAGGATAAACATTATTGAATTTAGACTGTATTGATTATGAAGGTCCAGGTCAACATTATTGAATTTAGACTGTATTGATAATGACGGTCCAGATCAACATTATTGAATTTAGACTGTATTGATTATGAAGGTCCAGATCAACATTATTGAATTTAGACTGTATTGATTATGACGGTCCTGGATCAACATTATTGAATTAGACTGTATTATCTATGAAGGTCCAGATCAACATTATTGAATTTAGACTGTATTGATTATGACGGTCCTGGATCAACATTATTGAATTTAGACTGTATTGATTATGAAGGTCCAAATCAACATTATTGAATTTAGACTGTATTGATTATGACGGTCCTGGATCAACATTATTGAATTTAGACTGTATTGATTATGATGGTCCAGATCAACATTATTGAATTTAGACTGTATTGATTATGAAGGTCCAGATCAACATTATTGAATTTAGACTGTATTGATTATGACGGTCCTGGATCAACATTATTGAATTTAGACTGTATTGATTATGAAGGTCCAGATCAACATTATTGAATTTAGACTGTATTGATTATGACGGTCCTGGATCAACATTATTGAATTTAGACTGTATTGATTATGACGGTCCTGGATCAACATTATTGAATTTAGACTGTATTGATTATGAAGGTCCAGATCAACATTATTGAATTTAGACTGTATTGATTATGACGGTCCTGGATCAACATTATTGAATTTAGACTGTATTGATTATGAAGGTCCAAATCAACATTATTGAATTTAGACTGTATTGATTATGACGGTCCTGGATCAACATTATTGAATTTAGACTGTATTGATTATGACGGTCCTGGATCAACATTATTGAATTTAGACTGTATTGATTATGACGGTCCTGGATCAACATTATTGAATTTAGACTGTATTGATTATGATGGTCCAGATCAACATTATTGGATTTAGATTGTATTGATTATGAAGGTCCAGATCAACATTATTGAATTTAGACTGTATTGATTATGACGGTAATGGATCAACATTATTGAATTTAGACTGTATTGATTATGAAGGTCCAGATCAACATTATTGAATTTAGACTGTATTGATAATGACGGTCCAGATCAACATTATTGAATTTAGACTGTATTGATTATGACGGTCCTGGATCAACATTATTGAATTTAGACTGTATTGATTATGATGGTCCAGATCAACATTATTGGATTTAGATTGTATTGATTATGAAGGTCCAGATCAACATTATTGAATTTAGACTGTATTGATTATTGATTATGACGGTCCTGGATCAACATTATTGAATTTAGACTGTATTGATTATGACGGTCCTGGATCAACATTATTGAATTTAGACTGTATTGATTATGAAGGTCCAGATCAACATTATTGAATTTAGACTGTATTGATAATGACGGTCCAGATCAACATTATTGAATTTAGACTGTATTGATTATGAAGGTCCAGATCAACATTACTGAATTTAGACTGTATTGATTATGACGGTCCAGGATAAACATTATTGAATTTAGACTGTATTGATTATGAAGGTCCAGGTCAACATTATTGAATTTAGACTGTATTGATAATGACGGTCCAGATCAACATTATTGAATTTAGACTGTATTGATTATGAAGGTCCAGATCAACATTATTGAATTTAGACTGTATTGATAATGACGGTCCAGATCAACATTATTGAATTTAGACTGTATTGATTATGAAGGTCCAGATCAACATTATTGAATTTAGACTGTATTGATTATGAAGGTCCAGATCAACATTACTGAATTTAGACTGAATTGATTATGACGGTCCAGGATAAACATGATTGAATTTAGACTGTATTGATTATGAAGGTCCAGGTCAACATTATTGAATTTAGACTGTATTGATTATGACGGTCCTGGATCAACATTATTGAATTTAGACTGTATTGATTATGATGGTCCAGATCAACATTATTGGATTTAGATTGTATTGATTATGAAGGTCCAGATCAACATTATTGAATTTAGACTGTATTGATTATTGATTATGACGGTCCTGGATCAACATTATTGAATTTAGACTGTATTGATTATGACGGTCCTGGATCAACATTATTGAATTTAGACTGTATTGATTATGAAGGTCCAGATCAACATTATTGAATTTAGACTGTATTGATAATGACGGTCCAGATCAACATTATTGAATTTAGACTGTATTGATTATGAAGGTCCAGATCAACATTACTGAATTTAGACTGTATTGATTATGACGGTCCAGGATAAACATTATTGAATTTAGACTGTATTGATTATGAAGGTCCAGGTCAACATTATTGAATTTAGACTGTATTGATAATGACGGTCCAGATCAACATTATTGAATTTAGACTGTATTGATTATGAAGGTCCAGATCAACATTATTGAATTTAGACTGTATTGATAATGACGGTCCAGATCAACATTATTGAATTTAGACTGTATTGATTATGAAGGTCCAGATCAACATTATTGAATTTAGAATGTATTGATTATGACGGTCCTGGATCAACATTATTGAATTTAGACTGTATTGATTATGACGGTCCTGGATCAACATTATTGAATTTAGACTGTATTGATTATGAAGGTCCAGATCAACATTATTGAATTTAGACTGTATTGATTATGAAGGTCCAAATCAACATTATTGAATTTAGACTGTATTGATTATGACGGTCCTGGATCAACATTATTGAATTTAGACTGTATTGATTATGATGGTCCAGATCAACATTATTGAATTTAGACTGTATTGATAATGACGGTCCAGATCAACATTATTGAATTTAGACTGTATTGATTATGAAGGTCCAGATCAACATTATTGAATTTAGACTGTATTGATTATGACGGTCCAAATCAACATTATTGAATTTAGACTGTATTGATTATGACGGTCCTGGATCAACATTATTGAATTTAGACTGTATTGATTATGATGGTCCAGATCAACATTATTGAATTTAGACTGTATTGATTATGATGGTCCAGATCAACATTATTTAATTTAGACTGTATTGATTATGACGGTCCTGGATCAACATTATTGAATTTAGACTGTATTGATTATGACGGTCCAGGATAAACATTATTGAATTTAGAATGTATTGATTATGATGGTCCATAATAAACATTAGTAAATTTAGACTATATTTATAATGACGGTCCAGATCAACATTATTGAATTTAGACTGTATTGATTATGACGGTCCTGGATCAACATTATTGAATTTAGTCTGTATTGATTATGATGGTCCAGATCAACATTATTGGATTTAGATTGTATTGATTATGAAGGTCCAGATCAACATTATTGAATTTAGACTGTATTGATTATGAAGGTCCAAATCAACATTATTGAATTTAGACTGTATTGATTATGACGGTCCAGGATAAACATTATTGAATTTAGACTGTATTGATTATGAAGGTCCAGGTCAACATTATTGAATTTAGACTGTATTGATAATGACGGTCCAGATCAACATTATTGAATTTAGACTGTATTGATTATGAAGGTCCAGATCAACATTATTGAATTTAGACTGTATTGATTATGAAGGTCCAAATCAACATTATTGAATTTAGACTGTATTGATTATGACGGTCCTGGATCAACATTATTGAATTTAGACTGTATTGATTATGAAGGTCCAAATCAACATTATTGAATTTAGACTGTATTGATTATGACGGTCCTGGATCAACATTATTGAATTTAGACTGTATTGATTATGATGGTCCAGATCAACATTATTGAATTTAGACTGTATTGATTATGACGGTCCTGGATCAACATTATTGAATTTAGACTGTATTGATTATGAAGGTCCAGATCAACATTATTGAATTTAGACTGTATTGATTATGACGGTCCTGGATCAACATTATTGAATTTAGACTGTATTGATTATGAAGGTCCAAATCAACATTATTGAATTTAGACTGTATTGATTATGACGGTCCTGGATCAACATTATTGAATTTAGACTGTATTGATTATGACGGTCCTGGATCAACATTATTGAATTTAGACTGTATTGATTATGACGGTCCAGGATAAACATTATTGAATTTAGACTGTATTGATTATGAAGGTCCAGATCAACATTATTGAATTTAGACTGTATTGATTATGACGGTCCTGGATCAACATTATTGAATTTAGACTGTATTGATTATGAAGGTCCAAATCAACATTATTGAATTTAGACTGTATTGATTATGACGGTCCAGGATCAACATTATTGAATTTATAGACTGTATTGATTATGACGGTCCTGGATCAACATTATTGAATTTAGACTGTATTGATTATGACGGTCCTGGATCAACATTATTGAATTTATAGACTGTATTGATTATGACGGTCCTGGATCAACATTATTGAATTTAGACTGTATTGATTATGATGGTCCAGATCAACATTATTGGATTTAGATTGTATTGATTATGAAGGTCCAGATCAACATTATTGAATTTAGACTGTATTGATTATGACGGTAATGGATCAACATTATTGAATTTAGACTGTATTGATTATGATGGTCCAGATCAACATTATTGAATTTAGACTGTATTGATTATGATGGTCCAGATCAACATTATTGAATTTAGACTGTATTGATTATGAAGGTCCAGATCAACATTATTGAATTTAGACTGTATTGATTATGACGGTCCTGGATCAACATTATTGAATTTAGACTGTATTGATTATGAAGGTCCAAATCAACATTATTGAATTTAGACTGTATTGATTATGACGGTCCTGGATCAACATTATTGAATTTAGACTGTATTGATTATGACGGTCCTGGATCAACATTATTGAATTTAGACTGTATTGATTATGACGGTCCAGGATAAACATTATTGAATTTAGACTGTATTGATTATGAAGGTCCAGATCAACATTATTGAATTTAGACTGTATTGATTATGACGGTCCTGGATCAACATTATTGAATTTAGACTGTATTGATTATGAAGGTCCAAATCAACATTATTGAATTTAGACTGTATTGATTATGACGGTCCTGGATCAACATTATTGAATTTATAGACTGTATTGATTATGACGGTCCTGGATCAACATTATTGAATTTAGACTGTATTGATTATGATGGTCCATATCAACATTATTGGATTTAGATTGTATTGATTATGAAGGTCCAGATCAACATTATTGAATTTAGACTGTATTGATTATGACGGTAATGGATCAACATTATTGAATTTAGACTGTATTGATTATGAAGGTCCAGATCAACATTATTGAATTTAGACTGTATTGATAATGACGGTCCAGATCAACATTATTGAATTTAGACTGTATTGATTATGAAGGTCCAGATCAACATTACTGAATTTAGACTGTATTGATTATGACGGTCCAGGATAAACATTATTGAATTTAGACTGTATTGATTATGAAGGTCCAGGTCAACATTATTGAATTTAGACTGTATTGATAATGACGGTCCAGATCAACATTATTGAATTTAGACTGTATTGATTATGAAGGTCCAGATCAACATTATTGAATTTAGACTGTATTGATTATGACGGTCCTGGATCAACATTATTGAATTTAGACTGTATTGATTATGAAGGTCCAGATCAACATTATTGAATTTAGACTGTATTGATTATGAAGGTCCAAATCAACATTATTGAATTTAGACTGTATTGATTATGACGGTCCTGGATCAACATTATTGAATTTAGACTGTATTGATTATGATGGTCCAGATCAACATTATTGAATTTAGACTGTATTGATTATGAAGGTCCAGATCAACATTATTTAATTTAGACTGTATTGATTATGACGGTCCTGGATCAACATTATTGAATTTAGACTGTATTGATTATGACGGTCCAGGATAAACATTATTGAATTTAGAATGTATTGATTATGATGGTCCATAATAAACATTAGTAAATTTAGACTATATTGATAATGACGGTCCAGATCAACATTATTGAATTTAGACTGTATTGATTATGACGGTCCAGGATAAACATTAGTAAATTTAGACTGTATTGATTATGACGGTCCAGATCAACATTATTGAATTTAGACTGTATTGATTATGACGGTCCAGGATAAACATTTGTACCTTTAGACTGTATTGATTATGACGTTCCAGGATAAACATTAGTAAATTTAGACTGTATTGATTATGACGGTCCAGATCAACATTATTGAATTTAGACTGTATTGATTATGACGGTCCAGGATCAACATTGGTACATTTAAACTTATTGAAATTATTGTGATGATTCAGGATCAACATGCCAGCATGGAACGTTTATTTTGAAATGTCTTTACTACTTCCAGCTGCTCATTCAAACACAAAAGGGACATAAATAATGCACTCTCATAACCATCTAAAACATTTTTCAAAATATGAAGTCCATAAAGTTAGCATTGCAATAATTAATCAACATTTGATATCTGAATATATAGATCATAAACAATCGCTGGGCATTATTCACAACTGATCATAAAATGCTATGAAACATTAGCTAAACTGCACACATCTATCGAATGCAGTTGTTCAGTGTAGCATTATACTCTTATTCAATTTCATGTATTTTTTTAAATGTAATAAATACAATTATAATATTACATTTTGAGTAGAAAGAAAGCTGAAAAAAGAGGATATACAGAATAACTTACCTCTTTGGGGTCTGGCTGCATGAAAAAAGGAGGGAAAGATAAAAAAATGGATTGGTGATAGGGTGGTCGGCACACACTGATGACATCAGAGTGTTGTGATTGGTTGATTGAAATGTTGATCCAGGACCAACAAAGCGTGTTAATCCAGGATCACATCCTACTTGGCGAAATCACGCTCACCGTATATATGGGTAATTCACAAATAAAAATTGGACTGTGTCCTATGGTGTGACAGCAAAAATGTAGAAAAAAACCTTAACATTCAAATAACATGAGAAAATGTATCTTCATTCTTAAGAGTTACAAATAGCATGAGCGAGGTCTATCAATATTAGAGTTTATTCAAGGTAATGTTTTTTAAATTTTTGCTGTCACACCATAGGACAACATTGATACGTCAACTATCCATATATATGAAGACTTTATTTGCAAATAACTATAAATGCCACTTTAAAAAAAATATTATTCTTCACATATAGCGCGATCTGTACCCTAAACACGTTTTGTCAAAAAAGCCGTTATTGTCCACTTGCCAAGCATCGCGAGTTCACATTTTACTGCAGAAGCCAACAAGCGCCCTTGTTGTTTGTGAACAGAAGCCAATAAGTCAATTTTATCAAATCAGCACGTTGTATTCAGGTCAGGTGACACGGCTGCCAGTCACTTTTTAAAAGACGTGCTAGCTGAGAGGGGTTTTGTCAAAGCTAAAGCATAATTTCGACAAACTTAATGAACCTGTGATATCTTTGTAAAGGAAAATAAAAGCTGAAACGTTTTCACGGAACCTTGCAAAAGTAGCACGTTACAATGGTGAGGGAAAAGCTCAGTGTAATCACATCCACAGTCTATGATCACAATGACAAACAACGCTTGTCAGGCATCTACATTGTCATCTAAGGAGATTTCAAAGATTAAACAGGTGTCTTTTAACTCTAAAACATGAACGGTTGAGTTAAGTGCTTTTGCCAAAAAAACAACAACTTCAAAGCCTAAAATAAATTATCCACCTGCCAACCGTATGCACCTATTTTTTTGTCTGATTTAGATAACCACACCCGATCGTCACATTCAGGGTTCGTACGGAGATAAAAAAAAAACCCGGAAAAGTCATGGAATTTTAAAACAGCAATTTCCAAGCCTGGATCGATTTGTAAAAATAAATAAACCCAGAAAGTTTTGGAAAAGAAATGGAAATCTATTTCACAATACTCTGTATAATAGAATTATGTTTAATTATGTCCTGAATTTCAGTGAAGTATTGCGCATATCACATTACTCATTCCTGCAGCTTTCAACTTTATAATGAGGGAAATTACTGAAAAACATTTATCCAATATTGCGTATATAAGCTAGATGAGTAAATAAATTCACACAAAGCATCAGATCAAATCAGTCATTTGAAATTAGCGTGAGTGATTCAGCACAGAGTCCTCTCTCTTTGACTGTCTCTCAGGCCCAATTCTACTAAGCACCCTCAAATTAAATCAAAATCACCCTCAGTTAAAGCTGTAATAATGGCATTTTATTGCAGATTCGGCAAACTATCCAGCGCGTTATGGTTTGCGCTCTTGAAATCGGTTTCTATTTCAACATGTTTTTGCAGCGTTGAGCATTGTATCCAATCTCTGAAATATCTGTTGTTTTCTTGAGCAGAATCAACTTGCCGCTTAAATTGCTGGAGTTTTTGTTCATTCAGGTGTACGAATAACCTCATTACGTGTAGAAGCGATGTAAATAAGAGATTTTCTGTGCAGCAGAGAACTTCATTAATTATAACGTATGTTTGTGGGATCGTGATGAACTAAGATGAATGACAGCCTTTTAGTGATTAGAAAGGGAGCTGTGCTGGAAAATGAGTCGGTAGCCTGATGAGCAATTTTTACAAAATTATTTATTTTTATTTTAACATTCTCCATTAAAATACCTTCAAAATGATATATGGTTTGTTGAAAACGGACAAAAAATAACTGAGCAAATGATGAGTTTGAAGGCGATATAGAGTCAGCAGAGTTGATTCTGAAAAATATTGAGTTTACGTTTTCTGAAAATTCCAAAGCAAAATCATCAAGAAACGTTGCATATTTTCCTCCTATTCTTTTCTTTAAAATAATTACTATATAATTGTTAATATAGCTATTTTTATTTTATCGTTGTTATTAAAAACAAGAACAAAACATTAAGACAGCACTCCCGAGTCAGCACCAGTCATCAAGCTAGTTTTGGCCCTAGAATCAGCATTGGAACCCAATCCTAACCCTGAATCTTCCTCAAAACTTACTCTTACTAGCAAACGCCTTTTAAGTTTACCTTCAGTCGCAAAGCCGGTACGAGAATCCCATCCAGGCCATGCACCCGTCTCAGAGAACCACTCTCAAGCCCACTGGCCGCTTCACTATCCAGCCTTATGACAGCTTCAGCATTCGCTGTAACCTCATCCCAACAGAGGGGGATGAGGAAGAAGAGACGGTTTACTGAGGCTCTAGACACTGACCATAGTCGAGAGAGGGTTCCTGTTCCCGAGTCTGGCCCAGAGAGGTCTCCAGTCCCTGAGTTTAGCCCAGAGAGTGCTTCTGATCCCGAGTTTGGCCCAGAGAGTGTATCAGTTTCAGACCAGAGTCCAGTGCAGGCTCCAGCCCCTGACCAGCTTCCAATAAAGGCTCAACTCCCCTGACCAGAGTACAGAGCATTCTCCAGCACTTGTCCAGGACTCAGAGTTGGCCTCAGCCATGGAACAAGGTCTAATGGTCACCTGAGAAGAGACGATGACAACCCCTCGGAGGACCTCAGAGGAAGCCAACCATCAGCGATTAT
Source organism: Oxygymnocypris stewartii (assembly GCA_003573665.1). Lineage (NCBI taxonomy): Eukaryota > Metazoa > Chordata > Actinopteri > Cypriniformes > Cyprinidae > Oxygymnocypris > Oxygymnocypris stewartii. Next base: position 102,619 of record QVTF01006770.1, read on the forward strand.
ACTGACTTAACCAAAGTCTGCCATAAATGGAGGATCAGCTCCTAGAGACAACCTCTACAGCCCTGAACGTCAGCGGAGTCTAGGACACATAGATGAGCCCCAGAGACAGATCTCCAGTGAGGAACTCGTCACCTAGGCAGCCATCGGGAAATGACCACTGGAACCAGTGGAGCCCTTACAATCTGACTTTGATGCAGTTGGAACAAACTATTGGTTCGTCTGGCCAGAGGGGAACTGGCCCCCGACTGAGCCTGGTTTCTCCCAAGGTTTTTTTCTCCATTCTGTCACCGATGGAGTTTTAGTTCTTTGCCGCTGTCACCTCTGGCTTGCTTAGTTGGGGAATCTTCATTTCCAGCAATAGCATCGACTTGATTGCACAGATATTATTTAAACTGAACTGAGCTGGACAATGCCATTACTAAATTCAATAATGAAATGTATTCAGCTGAAAATTGAGTGTTAAATCCTGTCATTTTACATTATTGACACAATTTGCCTATTTTGTTACTGTGCAGTGCTTTGTTACAATTTGTATTGTTAAAAGCGCTATATAAATAAAGGTGACTTGACTTGACTTAATGCCGACCTCAGCTCCTGACAAGAGTCAAGTACCGCTTCAGTCCCAGACAAATGTTCTAAACAGGCTTCAGCCTCAGACTAGAGTCTAGTACAAGCCCCAGGCATTGACCAAGATCTAGTGCAGGCACAATTCTCTGAGAAATATCATGGCCAGGAGAGCTGTTCCACCAACTTCCTTCGTCACGGCAAGAAGCGCTGTTAAATACTCCAACTAATCCAGTTCCCTTGTCACAGCCAGGAGTTCTGTTCCTTGCTCAAATGAATGTAGTTCCCTTGTTACCGCCTGGAATACCATTCCCAAATCTGGAGAACCAGAATCAGTTACGGCTAAGGAAGCCGCTTCTAATTCCAGTGATTCCAGCCCCATCATCAGGGTGAGGGAGACCATTCCCAAGTCTTCTGTGGCGATTGGTTCTATATGTGAAAATACTAAATATTAATAAATGTTATATTTATAAAATCAGTTTTGTTTTTATTGTGAGTGTACACAAATAAAAGTAGATTATTAAGACAACTGTTTAAAGTTGATTTTGCTGGTATAAGGAAACAGTTGAAGCAGTGGCGTAGCAAGTCAGTCCCGGGCCCATATGCAAAACAATTTGTACGGCACCCCCTAACCCCGCCCTCAAGTGAATCAAAGAGACATTTATAGACGTTCACTGTAGTGTATCAAAAGAAAACCATAGCACAAAAAAACACTCTATCCAACAAACTTTTTCACAAACAGAACGGAACGAAAAAAAAAAGTCTAAAATAACTACAGCTCAGCCAGTGTCAATAATAAACTACTGCATGCAAACACAAACAATCTTGGCACGGTGGCCCAAAATGTAAAAAAAACCAAAAAAAAAACCTACTCACTCATTTTAGTTGCATTCTCGGTGGAAAGAATAGCCAGTCCTGATAGTCTGTTCTGCGACATGGTGCTCTGCAAATATTTTTTTATGAGCTTCAGTTTTGAAAAAGAACGCTCCGCTGAAGCAACAGTAACAGGGGTAGTAAGAAAGAAGATTAAAACAGTGCACATGTCGCTGAAGCTAGATGTAATAGAGTTGTTCTCAACAATCAAAAAACTGGCCAGATCTTGAACTGTTGTAATCCCAGAGATTTTTCTTTTAAAGGCTGCACGGAATGCTATCAATTGTTGTGGAAGGGCTCGAGACAAGTCTTCATTGTATCTCTCCACTAACCTCTATGCCCCCTCGTATATAGCGTTCTTCTCCTCAGTTGCAAGTATGTGTGGCTGGACCACTCTAATAATTGGCAACTGATCGCAAAGCTGAAAATCACTGACTCAGCTGGGAAATTATGATGTTTAGGCAAGCGTTAAATACATTTACCTTGAACTAACTTTCGGCATCAGCCAAACGCTCATCCTGACAGAATTCATCAAAATGGCATTTGCCCTTCTATTTCTTTCATTTTCAAAGGTTTGTTTCACTCCCCACTTCTCAGCCATGAATTTTGCGGTTGCTTTTGTCTCCTCAAAATTTCCTCTGAACCTTGTCAACTCTGCGATGGCAGTGTCAGACACGGCATCATTGTGCAATGCCCACCTAGTAGCGCACAGTTTTTTCAGTGTGACACCCGGAGTGAGTCATTTTCAGTCATCTCAACCAATACATTACACCTGTTTATACTGTGCGCAAAAAACATGTAAACAAATTTCAAACTTTGTCAGCTCTGTTATAGACCTAACTGAATCATTGAGGACCAGGTTTAAGTTATGGGCAGTGCAGCTTACATATGCGGCATTTGTCTGTCTCTTCTGTATCCTTGCCTGAACTCCCGTGTTTATGCCACTCATGTTCACGGCCCCAACAAATCCTTGATTTGTTGACTTAATCAGGATGTGGCTGGTTGAGCAGAGAGCAGCGGCCACGGCGAAGCCATGTCTGGCAGAGAAAGACCTATCCTGGGGCCGGCAGATTAGCCAGAGGAACCGAAAAGATCCCCAGCATAGGTCTCGTTGTTTGGACGGGAAAAGTAGAGTCTGTAATGGCAAAAGGTGCAGACCGGATGCTGCTTAACCGTCAAGTGGATAGAAGTATGTCAGCTGTATTTATATCCGAGTGTTGATTACCTTGATTGCGTACCACTTGTGTTTGATTAGGCTAAGTATCTGACGTGCTCCTCCCAAACTTTGTTAATAAAACATAATTTAAATTGAGTCTTCACGTTTTTGTATCGATAAATACGGGGTGGGGGGAGGGAGAGAGGTCCAAGCACCAATTATGTTTTGTATAGATTAGTTTTAATGTGAAATATGGTTAAAGCTGACTACCAAAATCATCCCTTCTTAAATAAGTATTTTTAATCGGTATACATTTAATCTGTATACATGATGTATAATAATGCTACAAGAGAAGCAGTGTAAATGTACAATAATGTTACAAGAGAAGCAGTGTAAAAAACGAAGTCAGTCATGTTTTAAAACATTAAATATAAACTGTCGATTTATTTACCATTTGCATCCGTGTTTTTTCTTGATTAAAAGATAGTCTTAATAAGCTCCCCTCCCCTACACGAGGCAGAGTGGTGGGGGGGAGGGTGCTGCTGCTGAGGCTTGTTTAAGACTCGCTTCACCTCAAGCAGCTCCGTCTTCATATTCATTTCTACAAGTATTTCCAAACGCTGTATTGCAAGTATACAGCACTGTAATAAACTACTTTAGAAATAATTTGCAAACTATTCAGAGCTGATGTATTGCAGTCTTTATATTGCTAATATATGAATAACCTGAATACAAATGGTGAATTCTTCATCTTTTGCCACAGTAATTAAGAAATGAATATTGTTTAACTATGCTTATTTGTAAATTGTGCTTAGTTGTTGTTTAATTTATGCTTTAACAACTTGTTAACCTTGCACATGATGTACAGTATTAAACCAGTAGTAAAGGAGTTGTTAGTGGTTATTAGGAGTAAATATCTCTGCCTCTTATCTAGGTGTTGTTATAGTTATTTTTACTAATGAGATGGGATCTGGCACAACTTCTCAAGGTGCATTGAAACAAACTGTGTACAAGAATATGAAAAAAAGATTAATGCGAGATCACATTATTACAAACATAACATCTTATGTCTTATCTTATTTCTTATTTTGTAATGGAGACTAGTGCTGACCAAATCGCTAGCCTGTGTAAGGTCTGTTTTGGATTCTGTTTCATGTTCTTGTTTTTCATGTCTTTTATTTTGAAGTTTGTCATGGTTCATGTTTGTGTCATGCTTCCCTTTCTCTCATGTCTTCATGCTATTGGTTCCCTTGTTTAATGTGTCATGTTCTGATTGATTGTCATGTCCCCATTGGTTGTCTTAGTCATGTGTCTAGTTTCTCATTGGTTTGTTCATGTCATGTGACCCACTCTGTTTGTTTTAAGTAGCCATGTCATTGTCTTGAACCTGGTCGTGTATTAATGTTGTTACCTGCTGTCGGTGAGTCTAGTCTGTTTCATCCCAAGTCTGTTTCATGCCAAGTCTGTTTCGTGTCAAGTCAAGTCAAGTCTGTCTATGTTTGGATCTCACACCTTGTAAATAAACTGCACTTGGGTTCATCACTACGCTTGCTTTCAGTGGACATTCTTTACAGAATACACGACCCTCAACATGAACCCAGCAGTTAGTCTCCTCTGCCTTCGTCAAGGAAACAGGGCCATAGAGGACTATGTTGCCGACTTTTGTGGACTGTGCTATGTGGTGGATTTTAATGATGTGGCTCTAAAGGGAATTTTTCGGCATGGACTTAAAGACTCTTTATATAATCTGATACCAGACAACACATACTCTGCCACACTAGAGCAATATATTGACCATATTCTTTTTCTGTCTGGCTCAACGTACACTGTGGAGATTGCGGATGAGGAACACGATACTTCCTCTAAGCCTTCTCCGCTCATGCCTGCCAAGCCACAGCCTGCTCACGTCACGTCTGCCAAGCCACAGCCTGCTATCGTCACGCCTGCCGCTCCAGGGCCTGCTATCGTCACGCCTGCCGCTCCAGGACCTGCTTTCATCACGCCTGCCACGCCTTTGCCTGGTAACGTCACGCCTGCCACGCCTTTGCCTGCTCATGTCACGCCTGCCACGCCAGAGCCTGCTCACGTCACGCCTGCCGCTCCAAGGCCTGCAATCGTCACGCCTGGCGCTCCAAGGCCTGCTATCGTCACGCCTGCCGCTCCAAGGCCTGCTATCGTCACGCCTGCCCACGTCACGCCTGCCGCTCCAGAGTCTGCTCACGTCACGCCTGCCACGCCGCTGCCTGGTAACGTCACGCCTGCCACGCCTTTGCCTGGTAACGTCACGCCTGCCACGCCTTTGCCTGCTCATGTCACGCCTGCCACGCCAGAGCCTGCTCACGTCACGCCTGCCGCTCCAAGGCCTGCTCACGTCACGCCTGCCGCTCCAAGGCCTGCAATCGTCACGCCTGGCGCTCCAAGGCCTGCTATCGTCATGCCTGCCACTCCAGAGTCTGCTCACGTCACACCTGCCACGCCAGAGCCTGCTCACGTCACGCCTGCCACGTCACGCCTGCCACGTCACGCCTGCTGCTCCAAGGCCTGCTATCGTCACGCCTGCTGCTCCAAGGCCTGCTATCGTCACGCCTGCCGATCCAAGGCCTGCTATCATCACGCCTGCCGCTCCAGGGCCTGCTATCGTCACGCCTGCTGCTCCAGAGTCTGCTCACGTCACGCCTGCCCACGTCACGCCAGCCACGCCAGAGCCTGCTCACGTCACGCCTGCCACGTCACCCCTGCCATGCCAGAGCCTGGCGTCCCGGGTGGTGCTAGTGAGCACGTCCTCCCTGCGCTGTCAAGTGTCAGCGTTGCGTGAGCTCTGTAACATTGCGCTGTTTTGTCCCACTTTCTGCTATTGTCACGCCTGCCGCTCCAAGGCCTGCTATCGTCACGCCTGCCCACGTCACGCCTGCCGCTCCAGAGTCTGCTCACGTCACGCCTGCCCACGTCACGCCTGCCACGCCGTTGCCTGGTCACGTCACGCCTGCCACGCCGTTGCCTGCTCACGTCACGCCTGCCACGCCAGAGCCTGCTCATGTCACGCCTGCCTCGCCAGAGCCTGCTCACGTTACGCCTGCCGCTCCAAGGCCTGCTCACGTCACGCCTGCCGCTCCAAGGCCTGCTCACGTCACGCCTGCCGCTCCAAGGCCTGCAATCGTCACGCCTGGCGCTCCAAGGCCTGCTATCGTCACGCCTGCCGCTCCAGAGTCTGCTCACGTCACGCCTGCCCACGTCACGCCAGCCACGCCAGAGCCTGCTCACGTCACGCCTGCCATGTCACGCCTGCCACGCCAGAGCCTGCTCATGTCACCCCTGCCATGCCAGAGCCTGCCACGTCACGCCTGCCATGCCAGAGCCTGCTCACGTCACCCCTGCCATGCCAGAGCCTGCTCACGTCACGCCTGCCACGCCAGAGCCTGCTCACGTCAGAGCCTGCTCATGTCACGCCTGCCACGCCAGAGCCTGCTTACGTCACGCCTGCCGCTCCAAGGCCAGCAATGTCATTGTCTTGAACCTGGTCGTGTATTAATGTTGTTACCTGCTGTCGGTGAGTCTAGTCTGTTTCATGCCAAGTCTGTTTCGTGTCAAGTCAAGTCTGTCTATGTTTGGATCTCACACCTTGTAAATAAACTGCACTTGGGTTCATCACTACGCTCGCCTTCAGTGGACATTCTTTACAGCCTGACGTCCCAGGTGGTGCTAGTGAGCACGTCCTCCCTGCGCTGTCAAGTGTCAGCGTTGCGTGAGCTCTGTAACATTGCGCTGTTTTGTCCCACTTTCGGATCTGTACTTGATTACGGTAAAATTTTGTTTGAAATATTAATAGCTTCAGACAACTTACGACTAACTGCATTGAAGAGATTGTGAGACACGCCAAATTAAACGGAAGTGTTAACAGCTTCTGTTTCAAGTGAAATTAGCTCTCATCATCTACTGAAATGATGATGCGTAGTTATGCATATGAATGAATTTCACTGAGGGTGATCAAGGTCTTTACTAGTGTTTGTAAGAGGCTTTTCAAAAATGATGGCCTACATGGCCCCTCATTGCACCCCTACTCTCTTGACTTGTTTGAAGAAAAAAATCATGGAAGTTTTCGATCATGCAGATTTCTCCACAGTGAAGTTCAGCTGATGTCGTTTTTGTTCAGGCTAGTTACATTTATTTTGAGCTACCAAAAGCTGAAGTATGCCTTCCCGAAGGGCTAATAGGGATTTTTTAATTTTGCGAGCCCTGGAGTCAGTCATCATGAATAGTCACTGAAAAATAATGAATCACTATGTACCCTTAGCATCCCCCTAGTTATGTCATAAGGGTTAGACCAGACTAGACAAACCCTAACAAAATTTATAAAACTATTACACTCTGTTAAAATTTTAACATAATATTAATATGAAAACAGTGTTAACAATGAATTATAAATATGTTTTAATTTGAAAATTGTCTTTAGTATTATCATTACTAGACTACCTGAGTTTTCATAACACGCTTTGAGACTACAGGTATGGTCTAGTGCTGTGCAATGATTAATAGTGATTAATAGCATCCAAAATATTTTTTTTTGTTTACATAATATATGTATGTGTACTGTGTATATGTATTATGTATATATAAATACACATACATGCAAGGATATATTTGAGAAATACATGTTACGTTTATATATATTAAACATATTTATATATAATATTAATTATATCAGTAAATCAATACATGTCAATATTTTAAAAATACATAATAAATATACACAGTACCCACAATTTACCACAATTAATCACTGCACAGCACTAGTACGGTAACATTTACAGTTGCTTTGCAAAAATGAAACACTGGGCCAAAGGCCGAATACCGAACAGTTTTTTGAATTTTTCCCCCCATATATTTTGCCAAATGTTTTCACCATTACATAAATTAAATAGCCAAAATGTGCTTTTTACTGTTTTGTCTAGCTTTTCAAAGAAATAATCAATTACAAAATAATTAAAAAACATTTACTTAACACTGAACATTTTTTTAACATTCTAGCAGACACTGTACCAACAAAGCACAATTTAACTTAAAATTACTAACTTAGTCAAATAAGTCTTCTTGAATCAGTTATGTATTTTTTTACTTTACAAATAAATGTAGCCTTGCTGAGCAGAAGAGAATAGTTTTAAAACCTTAAAATATTACAGATCCTAATTTGAACACTATGTGTGAGCGTTATAATAACTGTATTAATAGGACTGCAATTGTTATTGTCTTTTCTTATTTGATTTTAAAATCGCATAAAAATGCTACTGAGCAGCTAAGTAACACCGTTTCAGTGCAGATTTTCCTCTTTTGGACTTTGAACCCTGGCTAACGAGCTCGTCATTGCTGTCAGAATACATGCAATTCATGCGTGTATTAGAAAACATAACATTCTACAGTTTATTTACTATCTTCTGAGGCCATTTTGCGATTTCAGTCATCATACTGTAACCAGCAACAACCACCAATTCCTGTTGTCATTGGAGACATGCGATGCAGTGCTAAACAGTCTCTCGCTGTCAGTGAGAAGAGGTTGAAAAGACCATTCAAAAGACTATAAAATACACTATTTAATTCATCTAAAGAAGTAAAGAAGGCAAAGCAAAAAAGTGCAAGAAAAATGACAATCAAAACAAGTCAGCAATATCCTGAAGGCAAACGTATTTGGAACAAAAAAACAGTACTGTTTTCTGTGAAAAGGCACAAGTCAAGATTGCTAGACATCTTGAGAGAAGTCATTCCAGTGAATCAGAAGTTGCTAAAGCCTTGAGCTTTCCCAAACATTCAAATAAACAAAGAATTCTTCTTGAACAGCTTCGGAACCAGGGTAATTATTATCATAACATAAAAGCCTTGGAAACCGGATGCGGCAAGATCGTCACTTGGCGACAACGAACTGCAGATGCAGACATTTCTATTTTCCTTCCCTGCCCAGATTGTCTGGTCTTCTTCATGAAAAAGACCTATGGAAACACTCTAAGACATGTAGGGGACAGCAGGATGCAAAAAAACAAACAAAAGGAGAGTGAGTGAGATCAGAAGGCCAGACAATTATTCCAACCCCAGCAAAGTGCTCTGCTCTTATTAGATCTCTCTTCCAAGGTATTAGACAAGATGAAATCATAGAAACAATTATGAAGGACAGTTTGATTTGTCTCTATGGTGAATCACTATAAACAAAGTGTGGTCATGATAAGTCACAGCATCAGTACATCATTCAAAAAATGAGAGAGCTGGTCAGGTTTATGATTGAAGTAACGTCAAAATCCAAAAAAGTGAGGAACCTTACAGATCTCTGTAACCCTGAGAACTTTCTCCTTGCCATCACTGCTTATAAAGAAGTGAGCAACTATCAATTAGATTTAAAGTCTGCATGGAATGGAAGTTGTGATTTTTATTTTTTCTATTGTGATATATCCAAATGAAATGGAATGAGGAAAAGTATATGGGCCTGAATTTCGTTCTTGGGAATTGATTGTATCTTGGGATACTGGTCACTGATAAATAAATTGAGACAGATCAAAATCTACAGTCAGCTGTGGAGGACATTTACACATAAAGAGAGCACATGTTGTTGTCTCTGTCAGACATCTCTCAGTGGGACATGATGATTTAAAACATGGTACAATGGCTGACCACATTAACACAGCATCATTCTCCCTGTGGATTTCCTCTGGTTTCTGTCGGGTCCTGCATCTAGAGGAACTGCCCACCGTTCGTGAATGCTTTGATTCTCTGGAGTCAGACCAATTGTGCCTCACTTCTCTTTATATGGAATTACACTTAATGTTGCTTCTCCTTCCTGCAGTGTCTTGTGATTGGATTTTACCCTAGAAACAAAAGTGAAAGCACAAGGAAAAGAAGTGATTCTCTTCTGAGGCTTTAAACCCGTTAACACTGGAAATTTAAATATATTCACATATTATCTGGTAAGTTCCGAACTTATTCTTCATGTATCCATGTAGTAATACAGTATAAAATGAGCCACTGTTTTATTTATTTTCTTTTCATTACATGGGATTTTAAACCCGGATTATTTTATTTAGACAGTTAACAGCTCTGACCAAAATAACAAAAACATAATCAACAAGAGTTCATTGTTCCTCAGATTTTTGTTATATATAACATAATTAAATTTTGTTTAATAATTATTTTGAATGTAATGTAATTGTTCCATATACAAATATTTATAGATCCTGTGATGTCAAGATTAAATGTGTTGAGTTTTAATTTATATTGGACTGAACTTTAGCTTAAGCTTTCTTTATGTTAAGAAACATAGTCCTAATCTGGTACCTGATTACAGTTTTTGGCTTGTAATAATTGCAGAGCTATTGGTGCTAAATGGAACACTTTTTATAAAGTTATATACAGAACCATGTTTTGAAATGTATGTACAGAACTTTAATTATGCTATAAAAACAATTTTTAATATTGATTTTTATTATTATTATACAAATTTTCTGTCTACCTGGTTTTATGTTAATAATATTTAGCCTCTACAAGGGTTTTGCATAAAGCACTGACAGAAAACTGACATAATGATGATGAATATTGAAAATTAATAAAAACGCAAAACAGATAACACTGTCCAAGTTCCAAAGAAATATCAGCATAATCCTTTGTGATATTTTCATTGTTATTTGTGTTTTGCTGTTACAGAGAGTCAGTCCCTCCTTGTAGATTGTGGTTTTGGTATGTGATTGTCTGAGCAGAAATGCACAACTGAGGTCAAAATTACAGCGTCTTCCATTTCACTAAAATTAAATGTTTATTAAGGTCATAAAACAAGTAGGCAGGAATGAATAACCCTGATCCCCAAAATGACCATTTCAGTTTAAATGTTTTCTGCAGGAGGAAATGGTTCTAAATAAACTTAAACAAACATCTTGTTTTAGATTATACAACAATTAACTGTGTTTACATTATGATGTTATATAAGGTCATTAGATTGAGATTCAAAATGAGTCTTTATGTCAAGAGAGAAGATAAGGACACTGCCTCTAAAATGGGTGCCTCTCCATCTTCTGGATCAAGCTGTGTGTCTATAAAGAGTAATCAATCCACAAGGAATAATCGCTTTGGAATCAATGATAAAATAGTGATCTCTGACCCCAGGTAAGGCAATATTTTTGCATTTAGCAGATGCTTTTGTCCAAAAGTGACTTTCCAGAAGCCTCATGTTATCATCACAGAGAAACACAAATTACTTTCCTAAACTTTCAATGTCTCTGTTCCTCACTAGTGGTTCCTCACTCCAACCTTCCCAAAAAGAGTCCCTTGTAATTTCCAATAATTATCTGATACTTATATTTTGACATTCTTTTTATTTGATCAAAAATGAAGTGCACCACACTGCAGAGAAAAATTTAAGTTTACTTCATTCAGTTAATCATTATTTACTCACCACGGTATTGTTTTAATGCCTTAAGAACTTTCTTTCTTTTTTTAGAGGCAGAATGTCCACACATTCAGTTTTGGAAGGCTGTACTGCAGGACTTTTTATGTTACTGCCTCATTAGGATGAATCTCAGTTGTATTCCAAATGTGCAAGTGTCTATTTTGGATAAAAGTGTCAAAGATGTATACATGTCAATTTAAGGAGCATTCACAGAATAAAACCGCTCTAAAAACTGCTCTTTTTTCAATTTCACCAGGAAACAAAGATCAGAGTCTCCAGAACCCAGTGTTGGGTCGATGAGGACTCACAGATCCATTGATGAACCCTATAATTTCAGTGAAGGAGCAGTGATCTCTGACCCTTTGTTAGTATAAACAAGTAGTTGCTCATTTATTGCAGTGCATTCAGTACATGCAATAACACTACATAAATATGCACTACATAGACAAAATCATATCCAGTAACTGATATATTTCTGCAGGTCTCCCACTGTCATTGTAATTTTTGTTGCTCTTTCTATTTAATTTTAGCAGGGGAAAGACACAGGAGCTCCTCAGATCTGTCTGGTCCTCTACACCCCACTATCAGATGCACATCAGGCAAGACAACACAGTCCTGCAGACACACACACTGGAGACTGGAGACCTACAAAGAGTCAAAGACCAGCACAAAACCAGCATGAAGAACAAGTTTGAGAGATTATTGGAAGGAATGAAACTCCAAAAGAATGAAACCCTCCTGAACAGGATCTACACACAGCTCAACATCATAGCGGGAGAGAGTGAAGGAGTGAATGAAGAGCATGAGGTTTTACAGATGGAGAAAACAGCAAGAACAAAACACTCACAAGATACTCCAATCTACTGCAATGATATCTTTAAAGCCTCACCTGAACCTGGATGTGAGGAGAAAGACCAGATCAAGACTGTGCTTACTAAAGGCACTGCTGGAATTGGAAAAACCGTCTCTGTGCAGAAGTTCATTCTGGACTGGGTCGAGGGAAAAGCCAATCAAGATGTAGATTTCATGTTTGTGCTTCCATTTCGAGAGCTGAACTTGATCCGAGATCAACAGTACAGTCTTCACAGACTTCTGCTGGACTTTCATCCTGAACTTCAAGATCTGGACTCAAAGATTTATAAGGAGTGTAAAGTTGTGTTCATCTTTGATGGTCTGGATGAAAGCAGAATCGCACTGATGTTTTCAGACGCTCAGAAAGTTTGTGATGTGACTGAGACTTCATCAGTAGGTGTGTTGATGTCAAAGCTCATGAAAGGAGAGCTGCTTCCCTCTGCTTTCATCTGGATCACCTCCAGACCAGCAGCAGCCCATCAGATCCCCTCCAAATACATCAACCGTCTGACAGAAATTCAGGGATTCAATGATCCTCAGAAGGAGGAATATTTCAGGAAGAGAATCAGTGACCAGCATCAAGCCAGCAGAATCATCTCACACATCAGAAGAGCAAGAAGCCTCCACATCATGTGCCACATCCCCGTCTTCTGCTGGATCTCATCCACTGTGCTTCAAATGCTCCTGGAAGAAGATCTGAGAGCAGAAATCCCTCAAACTCTGACTGAAATGTACATCTACTTCATGCTGATTCAGATCAACGTGAGGAACCAGAAGTATGAAGAGAGAGATCCAGAGAAACTCCTGCACTCCAACAGAGAAATGATTGTGAAACTTGCTGAAGTGGCTTTCAATCAGCTGATGAAGGGCAATGTGATGTTCTATGAGGAGGACATGATTGAGAGCGGCATAGACATCAATGATGCCTCAGTGTATTCTGGAATTTGCACTGAGATCTTTAAGGAGGAATCTGTGATTCATCAAAGGAAAGTCTACAGCTTCATTCATCTGAGCATTCAAGAGTTTCTTGCTGCTTTCTATGTGTTTTACTACCATGTGAATACAACTATGGCAGGACTGAGAAAGTTTGCTAGAGTACAAAATTTGCTAAAAGGAGCAGTAGATAATGCCATTGACAGTGAGAATGGACAGCTGGATCTGTTCCTGCGGTTCCTGCTGGGCGTCTCACTGGAGTCCAATCAGAGATTCTTACAGGATCTACTGACACACACAGAGAAACAGCTCAGAGAGCATCAGGAGAACCACACAGTACATTAAAGACAAGATCAAATATGGACATGGACTCTCCACTGAAAGATCCATCAATCTATTCCGGTGTCTGCTGGAAGTGAAAGATCAGACTCTGTCCAGAGAGATTCAGGAGTTTGTGAAATCAGACAAACACTCAGAGAAGAAACTCTCTCCTGCTCACTGCTCAACAGTCGCCTACATGCTTCAGATGTCAGAGGAGCCGCTGGATGAACTGAACCCCGTGAAATACAACACATCAGATGAGGGAAGAAGAAGACTGATACCAGCCATTATCAACTGCAGAAAAGCCCTGTGATAGTTTAATAATGTTTTTTGGTTTCCTGGAAATGGAATTGCAATTTCTTTATTTGTGCCAAGAAACATATATTGTCTTTTATTTTTTATAATGTCTTATCTATTTTTACAGAATAAAGTTGATATTCTTGAAATACCAATTTTAGAGTAAATACAAATATTACATTTGTGTGTTTTATTCTCTTTCAGACTTTCTGGCAGTAACATTACTGCTCAGTCCTGTAAAATTGTGTCATCAGCTCTACAATGCTCATACTCTGTTCTGAGAGAGCTGGATCTGAGTAACAATGACCTAGAGGATTTAGGAGTAAAGCTGCTCTCTGATGCACTGAAGAGTCCAAACTGTCAACTGGAGATACTGAAGTGTTTAACAGCATATAAGGCATAATGTACAGTTATCCTGTCATAATGGTGGTGTGTGTCTATAAATGATTTGACTGTGTCTGTCTGTAGGTTGTCTGGCTGTATGTTGACAGAGGAAGGCTGTGGTTTTGTGTCTTCAGCTCTGAGTTCAAACCCCTCTCACCTGAGAGAACTGGATCTGAGCTACAATCACCCAGGACCATCAGGAGTCCAGCTGCTCAAACACAAACTGGAGGATCCAAACTGCTCACTGCAGATACTCAAGTATGTTGAGCAGTAGGACTATTATTTGGTTTTACACTTGATTGCTAATGCTGTTAATCTCAGTTGATTAACCTGTTACCCTGAAAAAGGATGTCAATGTCTTGAGCCGTCAATTGTTTATATTAATTTAAATTTAACAGCAAAGTTTTCAGGTAAAATAATCAATCTCAGATTTACTATAAAAATATCATAGTGACAATAATTTCTTAATTTGTTCCAAGAGTTATGAAAAGCAAAAACAGAGTCTGTACATTTAATATGAAATATGAGCCTCAGATGCATCCATTAAAAAAAAACCTCCTGTATGGTCAATGTCCCTCAGACCTTTTAGACCAAAAGTGTGCACATTTGTATACATTTGGATGGATGTTCACTTCAAATTTATATAAAAATAAGTTTATGTATTGTTTCATTCATATTAGGCACCCTCGCACTGAAAGTCCATAAGTGAGACTCATAGAAGTCATTCATCTTTAGAAATTCCAGGAAATCCCATGTCTGGACAAAGGTATCCAGCTATCTGTAGCTGGATAAAATGCACATATAAATGTTTTTAATGATGAAACATTAAGGAAATAATCAGTATACAGTATATATTTAATCTGTTTTCTTCTAGCCATCTCAGGTATTTTCCTAAGAATAAAAGTGTATTTATAATACAATGCTAATAAAAACAGTAAAATGCTCATAAATGCAGTAAAATGCTAATAATGGCAGTAAATACCAATAAAGTTTTTTATTAAAAATTGAGGGAGCAACATATTTAGTGTGAAAATGATTCATGAAAGTGGATTGTTTGGTTTAAAAATCGTATAAACATATGAGACGGCAAGGTGGGCATAGTGCAAAAGGCACTAAGTATTTATAAATATCTAAAGTAATGTTTTGAATAATTTAAATAATCATTTATAACTTCTTCAAAAATATTTAGCAAAGTTTGTGGTATTTTTATAAACAACATTTTTGTTCAATAAATATATTGCCACTAAAATGTTAAATATTTATTACATATTATATGATTCATATATTTTTTTATATGATGGTTTCATTATAAAACAGTGATTATTTCTAAGGGGGACATCCAACTTAATTTATGATATTTACCACCTAAATCTAACCATGTCAACAAATGGAAAAATCACTCCGTTTATTCTCAGTTTATATCTGTGATCATGCAATGACATCACAATTTCATTTAGCAACACATTGACCTTCCTTTAGCAACTTTCTCTGAAAATTAGTTGGCACCACTGCTCCTCGTCGCTTTTAGGACACACTCAAAGGAGGAAAACTCTGTGGCAGGTATCGATTTAAAAGTATGCACATTCCTACCTTATGCTATTTGTAAATGAAATTAATCTCCAATCCTTCTTCTATAGTTTCATGTTTATCCATAGTTATTCGAATGCTAGAAAACATCTGCTTTTCCACATAAATACAGCCAAATAACCTTTACACATAGTTACGTTATGATAAGTAATATTCAGAGAGTGGGGAGATGGGGGAATCATCAACAGAATTAAAAGGTTTTTTTTGTTATTTATATTTTTTATTCCCAGTAAATAGGAGTAAAAACTCCCACCCGGGTAACAATAATAGACCATGCAAAATACCCCCCAAAAATAAAAACACATAATATATATATATATATATATATACTGTATATTTAAAATATTGCCAAGTAACATTGCAAACAACAATAAAATCACAGAAGGACTTTAACTATAATTAAGCGGCACAAGTATACGGAAAACAAAGGTATCGTTTCCTATATTTTCCTGATGTTTGTTACTATTTCAAATTTTATATACATTTTTATAAACTTTTTTATTATTATTATTTACTTCTTAGGCATGTATACAATAATGTATTCAACATTGTCTATGACCAGATTTGTTTTTAGTGGACTTTCAAAATTTGCTTTGCTTGAGGAAGCATGAAAATATACAGTTATGTTTTTTTCATATGATTTTGTTGAGTACGTTTTGCATCAAACACAATGGAATTTTCGACAATCGAGATCTGGCAGCAACAGCTAGCACATTTTTCCGCTTGGGCGAGCTCTTCGCAGACAGTTTACCTCGAGCATGAAATCAGCAAATCACCAGCAAAAGGCCAGCAAATCACTGAGAATGCGCAACAATCCTGACGACTCATAGCAACAGAGCGGAGGCGAGAAAGCTGCGGAGAATCCGCTCACCCGGAAGCTTCCGTGACTGACTTAGATTTACAGAAAATTACAGATGTTTTTCATAAATAATTTTACGTACCTATTTTCAACGCTTTATTAAGCTTTAAGTCACTTCTCAAATGATAAGGTATCAACTTATAATCATGTTTATATTAATTAGGCCGTCTGAGAGAATGAGCTCACGGGCTAAGTATACGGCACTGTTTGACCCGTGGCCTAGCACGTAGTTGGAGAAATGGAGATGTTCAGTGTTGCCAACTTAGCGATTTTGCAGACCACTTTGGCAACCGCATTTCGCATTTGGGTCGCATTTGAGTCACTATTTCATATTCATTCTGTTGTCTGACAATAGAAACAGTAAAATATACCAATGAAAACAGTTTTATTATGAATTTAGCTTCATTAAAATACAGTATGTGGGCACAGAGAGACATTGATGTCTATTTGTACATTTTGCATGTTCAGAAGAAGTGATCTGCCTTTGTGCAAAAATGTAAACAGGTTTGTGTAAGTAAATTGCTTAGTGCAAAGAAAGAGAAGTAATGGGAACCTGATATTAATTTTTAATGCGTCTAATAGACATGAACAAGTTCTTTGAAAAATATCTATGACCTTTAATACATGTCTACTCTTCATGCTCTATTTTGACTATGGATTCAATAATAATAAACATACATTTGCATAAAGCATCCATATTTGTCCATGCCCATGTTGATTAGAGTATTAAAAACTTGAAAAGTATTAATTTAAGGTACATTTATAACAAATAAAAATATGCGATTAAGTTGCGATTAATCACGAGTTAACTCATGACAATCAACAAAACCATTACACCTATGGAATGTCCTCATTTAGATAGCTAAGAAAACATAAAATGGCTCTCGAGGTCATTCCACAGCATTTCTATTTTGTTGAGGTCTGGGCTTGACTGGGCCACTCCAAAAGGTGGATTTTAGCCATTCTATAGTAGATTTACTTCAATGTTTAGGGTAATTATCCTGCTATATCACACAGCTTCCTCTGAGCTTCAGCTTGAGATTATCTTGTAGGATATCCTTAAACTTGGGAATTCATTTTTCCCTCCACAATTGCAAGCGCTTTAGGTCCAGAGGCAACAAAGCAGTGCCAAATCATGATGATGTTTTCATGTTGATACGTTGTTTAATTTTTACGTCATTCATAGTGCTTCTTGTTCTTCCAAAACAATTCTATTTGTCCACAAGACATTTTCCCAGTAGTGTTGGGGAGTGTCAAGTTGGTCTTTGGCAAACTTTAGGCATGCTGCAATGATTTTTTTGGAGAGCAGTGGCTACCTTATAGTGGTGTCCTTCCATAGATACCTTGCCTATTCAGTTTTTTGCATATGGTTGGCTCATGAACGAAGATGTTAGCCAGCTTCAATGAATCCTTCAAGTCTTGGCCTAATGTTTAAAAAGTCCGACTTGTAACCTAAATGTCACAGGTTTGAGTCTCGGTACCAGCAGGGATTGTAGGTGAGGGGAGTAAATGTACAGCACTCTCTTCCACCTTCAATACCATGACTGAGATGAGGCCCTTGAGCAAGGCACCAAACCCCCAACTATTCCCTGGGCTCTGCCACAGTGTGTGTGTACACTTGGATGGATGAAATTCAGAGTATGGGACACCATACTTGGCCACACATCTTTTCCTTTCCATTAACTGTTACTCTGCAGTAACAGCTAATGTTAGCTGTTACTTTCTGAAATGTCAGAAAGTAACAGCTCCTCATTGAGCATTCTCCTAATTTTTCTCCTCATTGAGCATTCTGCGTTGTGTCTTTGGAGAGATCTTGGCTGGGCGCCCACTTCTATAGAGAGTAGCCACAGTACCATACATATCATTGCCATAGTTAGACAATTTCTCTAACTGTGGACTGATGAATATCTTAAGTCTAAAGATTACTTTGTAACCCTTTCCAGCTACATGCATATCAACAACTCTTGATCATAGGTATTCTGAGATCTCTTTTTTGTGTGAGGCATGACCCACATCAGCTAATGCTGCTTGTAATTAGAACACTGACACTGTTTGGGTGTCTATATAAGTCAATTTAGCTCTAAACTACTCCTTTATTCTCATTTCATTGATTGGACTCCTGGTTTACTAACTTCTGACTCCAATTGGCATTTAATGACACCAAAATCCTAGTATTTCGCTTACTTTTGATTAATGTATGATTGTTTGTTTTTATCAGCTTAGAAATATTGCGTTTGCTGATATTCGTGACTTTGGTGAAAATCAAATCAAATTTCATGACCAATTTATGCAGAAAACCAGAAAATAGTTCCCTTACTATTTCTTGCAACTGTATAACCAGTCTATAACCAGTCTTCACTTACCCAAATGGAAGGTATATTTACACTGTTTGAATTAAATCCCTATACACTATATATTGCATTGTGTGCCATTATCTATATAGAAAATAGTGAGCAAACAAATCATTTCAGACAAAATCTGGTGTGAAGCTGGTGAAAAGTGCAAAATAAAGTTTTTAAACCATATTGGTGGTAAAGAGAGACTAAATTATGGATTCAATATTTACAGTCTCTCTCCACCACCAATATGGATCAAAAACATAATTCTGCATCTTCTAAATGCCAATTGATTTCATTACTTAGGAGCATACTAGCTTATACATAACCTTAAAAGTGGGGTAAGCGATTTCTGGTAGCCAATGTTTATATCTGAAATCACCAAAATAAACACACCCCTTCCCCAAAAGGATATCACCCCTATTGTGATAGCTCCGCCCCACACATACATACGCAAACCAGACAACGATAGTTCTGTGAAACAAAGCAAAACCAATGTTACTCACCAATCGAGAAGAAACAAAGCAAGCTCGGCGTCTGATCGCAGGCCTTCCCGCTCCTTGAGTTCTCTCCAGTGCTGGAAAGCTGATCCGATATTTACACGGGTCCAACTTCTTGCCTTTGCTGTCTACCAGTGTAGACTAGGGGTTGCACAATCTAATCAACTAGTCGACTTTAGTGCTCTGCCATGACGCTTTAAGCTTGAAGTCGACTAGTCGCTGGTCCTACAGAGTGCGCAATAGGATAATAAATCCACATTTTCCCTTCGTTTCCAAACAGTTAAAATTACAAACTAATTCATACTCTGAATGCGCTCCACAAGACATGTGTGATTATATTGCTGGATGCTGGAAATTGAACGGCAGAATGCACGTTTTAAACAGTTTATTGTACAGGTAAGTTAATAATGTTCTAATCTAATGCGCTGCGGCACTGTAACGCACACACATAGACTACAGACAGTAGCACGTACAATACATCATGTGCAGATCACACACACATAGCTACAGACAGTAGCACGTACAATACATCATGCGCAGATCGCACACACATAGCTACAGACAGTAGCGCGTACAATACATCACACGCAGATCGCGCGCACAGAATCATTCAGTGCGAAAATGTATGGTCAACACTGTTCTGTGAATTCTCTGTAAAATAGCTAAGAAACTGAAAAGTTCAAGCATATAATTCTTAATAACTAAATCCCACAGCTTCACTACTAGTAGAGAGACACTACCAGGTAGAATTAATTCACACACGCAACCGCTCTCACTAATGCATTCATTCATATGAATGTAATCTTTACTGTACTACTTATCTGTAACTGATTTAGAACGAGCAGGAATCTGTGAGAAATATAACAACCCAAAGACTAAAGAACTGATACAAATAAGCTGTTATAGGTGCAATAGTCATGTGGGCAGCACTGTGTCATATTTCATAGCTGTGCACAAGGTGTTTGTCACAGCTCCTGATTTATTTGTTCATTAATGACGTCATCAGTGACTAGTCGACTTCGACTTGACTTGCATCACATAAAAGTCGACTTTAAAAAATCAGAAGTCGTTCGGCGTAAGCCTTCTTTTTCTTTGTGTTTTCCTCTTTTGTTTTATCCGCCATTTCTATCTTTCTGTCATCTTTCAGCTCGGCTAATGTCCATCACGTGCACTGCGTGCTCTCTCCCCCATGTCATGAGTAGACATGCCCCTTACTGCTGATTGACTACAAGTTTGTATGGGTACTCGGCCCGACTCGTTTTCTAAAGTGTTTTTGAAAAAATACATACCCCAACTTTAAGGCTAACATATTTATTCTAAAAGGCAAAGAATTTAATAATGTTGATGTCATTTGATTTTCAACCATTTCATAGGTTATTTGTTTTGTTTTCGCCTCTGTTCAGTTTGGACCATGGAGGACATTTCAGAATCACACCAGGACTGAGAAAATGTAAGTTCTCACACACAGACAAGTACACACTTGTGCATAGTTAATGATGCCATAGATGTTCTCATCTAACTTTCTTATGTTCAGATGCCTGTGATCTCACACTGGATCCAAACACAGCACACACTCAACTAATCCTGTCTGAGAATAGTGACAACGTATCTGTAAAACATGTCAAAGACAAGCAGCCGTATCCTGATCATCCAGAGAGATTTGAACACCAGGAGCAGGTTCTGTGTGGAGAGAGTCTGACTGGACGCTGTTACTGGGAGGTTGAATGGAGTGGCTCAGGTCATGTAGCAGTGACATCCAAAGAAATCAGCAGGAAAGAAGGGAGTGAGTGTCGGTTTGGACGCAATGACAAGTCCTGGAGTCTTTTCTGTTGTGATAAGATGTACACTTTTTGGCACAATAATAAGAGCACTGACATTCCTGCCCCTTCACCTCCCTCTACCAGAGTAGGAGTGTATGTGGATGTGTCAACCGGCACTCTGTCCTTCTACAACGTCTCTGACACAAACACACTCACACATTTACACACACTCAACACCACATTCACTGAACCCCTCTATGCTGGGATTGTCGTTTATCCTGATTCTTCAGCGTCTCTGTGTCAGATTTAATAACCTTCTGAGGTTCCTCACAGGGAAACAAATTAAAGCCCATTTCCACTTCTGAAAAAAATGAACAAAGTAATTGAGACTGTTACTTGCAAATCTAACTATTTCTCACAATTGCAACTTCTTAAAAACAAAATACAAAATAACAATTATAAAAATGTTTTGCAACTGCAAAGAACACAGTTGGAATTAGGCTGTAGTCGCATTGTAATATATAAAGTTGTATTGTGGGATAAAGTAAGACAGTAATATCAGCTTACAGTGTGAGACACAAAGATACAGTTATGAGAAAATGACTTTGTAAGATATAAAATCATAATTCCCAGAAAATAAAACAATTATGAGATATGAAGAATTGCAGAATAAGTCATAATTTCAAGATATAGACTTGCATCTGAAATAAACACATACACACACAAGCATCTATTGTGAGCAGTACCCTCAAGCTCTATTTTCCACTTCTGCTTTATTGTAAATATTTTCTCATGAACTCTATAGAAGAGATAAAAACCAATATTATCTTAAAATATAACTGAAGATAAAATCAATTTTCCAGTTCTTTTGCTTGACAATTCTTGACGCCTTCATCGTTATGTTCATTTTTAATTGCATAACCCCTTTGCTCAGCTGTAATGCTGTAAAATTCTGAAGGCCAGCTTCCACATTGTAAATAATATATGTGATTGGTCAGATTTTCTATCACTATGCAAATATGAATGAATTACTGTTCAGAATATTTTGTTATTATACATATAAAGTAACCTCTTAATGATTGAAATGATCATGAGATACATGTCTGTAACACTGAAATAATGTATTCAAGTGTTTTGTTGTATAGCCATTTTTTTGCTCACACTTTTGTCTTTATGAAATAGTGTTTGCTATTATTTTATTTTGTTGCTACCTTGACATTTTGTTACAATTTATATTTTTCAGTTTATATTAGGGCTGTCAATTAATCACATGATTGTCATGAGTTAACTTGTGATTAATCGCAACTTAATCGCACATTTTTATTTGTTCTAAATGTACCTTAAATTAATACTTTTTCAAGTTTTTAATACTCTAATAAACATGGGCATGGATAAATATAAATGTACATTTATTATTAGATTTGTTTGCCTCTCTGTGCCTACATACTGTATTTTGATGCAGCTAAATTCTCAATAAAAACTGTTTTCATTTAAATATTTTATTGTTTCTGTTGTCAGACAACGGAATGAATATGAAATAGTGACTTAAACACGACCCATTAAGACTAAGCTACGTAACCAGCTCTCCCTTCCAATATGATAATCAGCACAAAAATCCTGATAATCGAGCGATCGTCTGATGAAATCAAATACACATAAGATAACACATAAGATAATGACAATAGCTGTGCTGTGATTTTGGCTATACTTGCATGTAAAATTAGAGAAGCAACATAATATCTGTGTTTAACTCAAAGCGCTGCTCCTCTCCGCCGCTCGCTGAACAGAAACTGAGCAGACGCAGAGAGAGAGAGGTGTGCGAGTGCTGGGAAAGCAAGACCTCGACCTCGCGCGGCAGTACCAGCGAGTCTCAGAAACTAAATAAAATTGAGATGTATACATAATCTGAAAGCTGAATTAATACACTTTCCATTGATGCATGGTTTGTTAGGATCAGACAATATTTGGCCAAGATTCCTATTTTAAAATCTGGAATCTGAGGGTGCAAAAAAATCTAAATATTAAGAAAATCGCCTTTAAAGTTGTCCAAATTAAGTTCTTAGCAATGCATATTACTAATCAAAAAGGAAGTTGAGATACATTTATGGTAAGATATTTACAAAATATCAAGATGGAACATGAAAGAAAAAAATTAGATAATTTTGACCCATACAATGTATTTTTGGCTATTGCTACAAATATACCCCAGCGACTTAAGATTGGTTTTGTGGTCCAGGGTCACAAATAAACCCTAAAGATTTGTCGCTGTGCGCTTTTTTGAGAAGGGGGCGGGGGGGGGGGGGGGTGCGCCCTCAAACAGAGAATGCGCGCTGCGTTAATCACACGTTAATAAAATGAGTGCCGTTAAAATGAATTTGCGTTAACGCGTTAACTTTGACAGCACTAGTTAATGTATATTTATTTCTGTTGTAGATGTTTTGTCAAAACATTTGGTCATGTTACCTCAAAAGGTAATCTATTTTAAATCTCATACACAATGTAATTCAGCTGCATGTTCTCATTCTTATGTCACAGGGTGTAGTCAGATGGTGCAGTTTTGTCATGTTCCCTGCAGGAGGAGCTGGAGGCTTCAGTCAATGTTCTGGAACCATAGACTGTATAAAACAGGCTGAAACAGGATCTGGAAATGTGACCTCATTGATGAAGCCTCTGAAAACACAGCTGTGTCCCAATGTGAAGTGTGCGGACTCTGAAGTGCACATTTGAAGTGCGATTGCGTCACAGCTGCGTGACGAAGGCTGTAGTGATGGGAAGTCGGGTTCTTTTTCCACTAACCGTTTTTTTTGGACAGTTTGTTTTAATGAACCAGTTAAAAAAAACGGTTCATCGGTTCTTTTAGGCCCTAACGTAATGACGTCATTCGTGATGACGTAATGATATAATCTATCGTCTTGGCCAGGATGAAAATACACATTCAAATATTTAAAGTCAGTAATCATAACTTCAGTCAGTTAAAACATCATAATCATGATATTTTAAAGTTTACAATTAAGTTTTGCAAGCACCCAAATACAGGTACAGGCAGTGATGTGCATACGAGGATTTAAGTCATGAAGATAGAAAGTGAATAAATTAGTTATCATCAGCGCAGAAACCATAATCCACTTACTATCCATAATCCATTGGATTAAGCTCGGCTAAACTTACGTTTCGCCCTCATTCAGGTCTTTTACCCGCACCATATAGCATTACCACAGAATTAGTTGTACAAAAGAACTAGTTTGGTTCAGATGTGCTGTGTCAGTCATAGTAGGCAATCACTGTTCGCTGAATCACGCATGCGCAGTATCATCAGCTCATCGGTTCTCAAATCGGACGTGTCCGAAAGAAACCGTTCTCGGTTCAGTGTACTGGTGATCCGAATTCTTGACTCGAGAACGAGAACCGCTCTAACCAGCACACTGCACGCGCATTCAGTGTATCAGCTGCTCTGATCATGCTCATCATCAGTTCTATTTCATACAAACTCTGTGAATGTGTCATCATTAACTATAATTACAGCACGGGTATTTCATATATCATCCCTTATTCCTATTAAAAATAGAGTCTTATGGTCCAACATCCCTGACAAACCCCTTTGGCCTATAACCTAACAGAATCTTCAACTGAACAAAGTGCACAGATTAGATACATTCATCTTCTTTAAAAAATAAAATATGTTCTATATTATCACACTTTCTGGTGTTTTAACAAAATACTTGGATAACATGCTTTCTGTCCGCTTGAAAAATTACACGCATGCGCTAGTGATGCACGATCATGATTTTTCATGGCCGATTCCGATACCGTTTTCCGTTGTTTTTTTTTATCAAGCAACAAACAAGAAAGAATGAAAGTATACATAAACAAGATGTTTATTTGGTATTTAACAGGCCAAACTGGGTTTGGGCAATTTAAAATAATAACTGTAACCATCTGAAATTAAAAGTAAGTAGCGCAGTCAATACAAACATAGGTACTGACAAAAGCATTTAGCTTTTGTTTTTAAATTGGGTTGAAACTATAAACTGGCCTTAAATGAAAACATTTACTGTAACCATGTAATTTTAAAGGCAACAAATGCATAGTTCCACAATCCAAACAACACAATCAAAACACATTCAACACTCCAAACAAAGATGTTACTTAATCAGTATTCAGCATTTATTTTCGTTTTTAAATTTGGTGTAAAGAAAATAAAAGGTATTTACCAGTGAAACTAAATAAAACCAAAGTAGGCTACATAAATAAATTATTCCAAAATGTTAAATCAAATAATGTTTAGTGCAACGGTGTAAAACAAAGATGCTACAGCAGGTGCTTTTTAAATCAAATTAAGTCAATGTAATTGTTAGATTTAATTTCCGCATAGATGAATGTAACGGCACATAAAGGAAGGGTCATTTTATTTTATTGTCTGTCCTGCTGTTTCTGCTCACTGAAAGCATATGGCTCTCTGGGCTATGTGTGAAGGAAGGGTCATTTAATTTTATTGTTTGTCCTGCTTTACCTTATTTGGTCATTTTGTGAACCTCCTGTAATACAGAGCCTCTGGTACCATATATAAAGGCATGCTTGTCTTAGAATAAATGTGTTCGAAAGCCATGATGCCTCTCTGTGTCTTGTCTTTGGGCTCCCAGATCTGCTGAAGACTTCGTTCACAACATCCAACATATATTTCTGATTTGATTTAGAAGTGATCCAAAACACAGAAAGAAAACTTAGTTCATAAGGAAACTGAAGTTTTACAATTTGGAGGCTCGCCCTATGTTTGTTCGCAGGTAACCTGAGACCTATTACTCATGTTTTGATGCTGGGCTAGATTCACTTCTATAGGATGCAAGAGTATCTCACAGGTAAGAGTTTTTTTTATATAACCTTCCTGTGATATACTGTGGATGGCAGACCGCACGATGTGTTGGTATTCTGCATTTGCGTGTGCATTCCATGGCGTTGAACTGAGGGCCAGGTTACGCACTTGTAGGCGAGAATCACACGACGCGCGTATTTTGAAATATTGTTTTTATCATTTAAACATGATAAGTAACAAATAAGAGACAAAATATATATATCAAACAGTTGGATTTTGTGGGTTAAGTTTTCGTTTTTTACTTTCCTTTTCTAACTCTTGGTTTGTTCTTTCGTTGAGTATGGGATTAAAAATATATGGGCAAATCGTATGAAATTGGAAAAATTAATGAAAACAATATGGAGTGTGTTAATAAAGCGAACAAAATATTGATCGACACGCCGTCAACTGTTAAGACAGCCACTTTATGATACAGCCGTAATTAATGTCCAAAATAATGCTCAGACCAGCTCAAATGTATATTCTTCCTAACTTTTTTCATGTGCACATCCCCCTCCCCTTCCCCCTTCTGAGTTGAATAAAGAAACTACACGCCCGCATGGTCCGGCTCATGCAGCGGTCCTAGTGTGGTTTCATGAAGGACCTAGAATTATTCTTAAACCAGCAACAACGGGAGATTGAAACTATATGTAAAACTCTCCCGAACGCGAATAATTCTAAGACATTTGTAGATGTTTTGCGCTCACACACACATTGCACAATTAAGAGGCTCGGATTACAGATCGATCTTTTTAGGAGTTTTGGCAGACGATATTAACTGAATCTGGCAATGCTATACAGTGAGATCTTCAGGAACTTTGGTGGACCGATCCGGAAAGTGTAATAAATTACTTTGATCAGGTTAAGAGTGTTCTAGATGCTCGTGCTCATGTCTGTAACCCATGCCACAAATACCAACCGAAATGAGGGGCGTGTATGTGAAGAAAGACGCTCGTATTCCGATGTGTGGTTAAATGTCCTCACTGTTTAGTAACACTTGCTTAAATAATATGAATCCAGATGTGACGCGTTTGGTTCCTGTAACAACTGCAAATTTAATGCAACAAACTGTTGAAGATTTTTGCTAACGAATTTGTGAGTTAAACGCCTCTGGTGGTTTTACTTTGTTTCTGTTTAAACTAATTTTAAATTTAGAAGTAAATGGGGTAGATTATATTACTCATTTTTATTCAACACACGGGTACTACGTGTTCATCTATTTCTGCTAAATTTTATGAAGGGCCGATCACGAATCGTACTATGCGCTCTGTTGGGGTTTTAGGGACTGACATTATTTGTCACATGACACCTGCCATTGAGGTAAAGGTACTTAATCACCTACCTCTATTTCACAAATTTGTATTTACTCCAAATTTACCATTTAATCTTTTGGGCAGAGATCTCATGCATAAACAGAAATCTCAAGCATTGAGATTGTATTTTCAGACAGCTCTGTTAATTTCTTTTTGCTTTCAGATGTCTTAGATGCAACTGTGGACTAGAGGGTGACACGGGAGTGAATTTTCAAACCTCTCCCGTCCCACTCCCACAAAAATTAATATCTTCCCGTCCCAATCCCACGAAAAAACTGGGTGGGAAATCCCGTCCCGTCCACTCCCGGAAGAATGACTCCCACTCCCGTGTTTTTTTTTTTTTTTTTTTTTGGCCGAAATCTGTCAATTACAGTACAAATATAGTACAGATCACAGCGTGCCCACCTTATTAGTTGAATAAAAACCCAAAATGTCGTTTTTTGTTATTATATTGAACTGAAAGCCATCTTATGCACAGTGTTGCACAGATTAAATTTCATGTAAATCATCCATGCTAGCACACAGGTCTTCTAATGTTGGTTTTTTTAGACATTTCACTCTCTATAGATATATTTTTCAAAGACGGAGTTTCGAAGTTTCTTGCTCAAGTTCACATGAGACCTAAAGCGCATCCTGTTTGCTTAAAAGCGCAACGTTTCGTTGTTATTCTGAGTGCACACAAATAAACATAGAGTCTTTATAGATTCGAAAGATTTATTAGGCTACTTTTATCTGTATGACCAAATATTACGGAGAATTTAAGAGCAAATAAGCGCACCGGAGCCTGTCCTGCAGCAAACGCGCTTCCACTCTCCACACAAACACTTCAATAGCGCACATTTCTCTAGGTTAACATCATATTGAGCGGCCATGTAAAGTTGCTGGGATGGGCATTTTAAGCAAAAGTAATATTCGATAATCGCTGGGTATTATTCGATTACTATTCGAAAATCGCACCCCTCCCGTGCATGCACCCGCCCACGCGCGCGCGCGCGCACACACACACACACACACACACACACACACACACACACACACACACACACACACACACCACACACACACACACACACACACACCACACACACACACACACACACACAAACAGAGAGAGACGGGAGAGAGAGACCACCCTGGCTTTCAATCTGTATGATAACAAACTGTTTAATTAATTAGAGAATAGTCTATCTTAACCCAAGAAAATGAATGGTTGTAAAGTATGAGTGCTGAAACATATTAATATAACATAACTGAATGACGGCATTTATTAACAGAACAGTCCGTCGATTATCAACTGCTCATAAGGCTATACATTTCTATTTTAAAAATGAACATGAACATTCATATTATTAAAAAGAAAATCTTAAATTTGATTAATGCATTAATGAATATTAGGCGTAAAACATATTGGCGCGTTAAACAGAATATCATTCTTAAAACATATTACGCGCTAAAACATATTGTGAACCACCTGAATGACGGCACTTATTATGTGAACATTAATTTTAATGTCTGTCTTCATAAAAATAACCTATTTCATATATATATATATTAGGGGTGGGCATAGATTAATTTTTTTAATCTAGATTAAAATGGCTCATTTGAATTCTGCCGAAGGCATTCAGAATATGTGTGCTACCCAAATAATGACTAAAAGTAAGTCTTTGAGAACGGGTTTCTCAAGTCAGGTGGCGCATTAGACCAGGGGCTCATCTCCTGTTTCCAGAATGCACCACAAACTGCTTGAGAAAGCTGTTCTACTATGATAATTGGTGATGAAAATAAACTATGTTCAATAAGATGTACTTGTGTTTACTAACTGTTTATTCAGTTAAACATGAATTTTGAACTGTAGGCCTACATAAGAGGTCGTGATGAACTGTTTACAGTTTCCATTGGGAAGCTTCTTAAAAATAAATTTTCCCTGAAGCAAACCCGGCGGCTTCATAGCTGCATCCATGTTAGCACGTCACGTTTGATGTGGTAATTTCACAGTAACGTTAGGCATACACACAGGTTCGAAGCAGAGGGTGACACGGGAGTGAATTCTCAAGTTCACATGAGACCTAAAGCGCATCCTATTTGCTTAAAAGCGCAACGTTTCGTTGTTATTCTGAGTGTACACAAATAAACGTAGAGTCTTTACAGATTCGAAAGATGTATTAGGCTACTTTTATCTGTATGACCAAGAATGACGGAGATTTTAAGAGCAAGTGAGCGCACCGGAGCCTGTCCTGCGCAAACGCGCTTCCACACAAACACTTCAATAGCGCACATTTCTCTAGGTTAACATCATATTGAGCGGCCATGTAAAGTTGCTACTACATACATCTTTCAGATGAAAAGCCATATTTGAGGTTGATGAATGATAGATGAGCGTTTGGATGTCCTGCCCGATTGTATTACCCCATAGACCAGCCGTTAACAATCTGTCCATCACGGACTGCGAGCCTCTAGTTCGAAGACTCGTTCTCGCCCCCTACAGTGCAATTCGGCTAGGTATACATCCGCGCTAAAATATCAGGGTGAAAGTCATCATAGCTTGCGTAGTATAGACCCAGCTCCCAACCCAACTTTGAGAATAGATTAACGGCGATATTTTTTTTATCGCCGATAAGAGTCTCGCGTTAACGCAGCACGTTAACGCCGATAACGGCCCACCACTAATATATATATATATATATATATATATTAAATTAACATGGGAAGAAGACGGGAGTGTTGTTCACAATTAGTTCGGTGAACTTTGAATTGAAAACAAGGAAAGGAATATAGAGCCCAGCAGTCTGAGCCCGTCTCTCTCTCTCTCTCTCTCTCTTTCTCTCTCCTCCCATTACATTACAATGCTGCCATTTAAATTGTTCAGTTTGGGTTTTTTAATTGCAAATTGGTCATTATTTTGTTTCCTTTCTTTATTAATTTAATTTAGAAATATGACTGGAACATTTAATTTGTTAAATTCAAGTTTTTTTGTTTTATTTTTAAATACCAAGCGGCCAGCGCCAGTTTGATCAGTTTATCCTTCTCAAATAAATAACTAAATAAATAAGATTAACGTCATACTATTTAAGAATTAAGTCAAAATTACGATCATAAAATCATGTTACATTGCCTAAGCTAAAGTGAAAATTACACCTGTACTCTGCCAAAAAAATTAAATAATACGTATGGCATCCAACCTGTCATTCTTCACATTTAACACGAAAAACAACACACAATATTTTGCATATAAATATTTATGGTTGTCAACCAGTGGAATATTACATTATTCTTTCAACAAAAAAATTATAATTTGAATGCAGGGATCTCGTCACGGCTTCATAAGAGGGAAACAGGACGTGAAGGCGGCAGAGAAGCACTCTCGCTCAGCACAGTTGAGTCCATCGTTTTGTTAACTTTGTGGTTTATTATTTTGAGTTGTTTGGGACGCTGTAGCAAACGGCCCTCTCACAATATATTGCTTAACAGGTCTATTGTTCACGCAATCAGAATGCACGTATCAGAAGTTCCGTGCTCCAGTATGTATGTGTGCCGCGCCCGAGTGCCGACAGTGCAGCTTGTGTGCAAGCACGGAACAGAAGATGCTCTAAAATAAAACAAACAAATATCCTGTTGTAATAAAATGAATATAAGAAGCTATTGTTTCAGCTCCGGGAATTATTTATTAAATATTCAATATTGCTTGGGTTCAAGTAACATTAATATTTAACTTACGATTTATACTTTACGTGTTCGTCCAGCGATCACTACATCAGTATATCGTTATTAAATCTCGCTTCTACTGCCCCGTGGCCCCGGTAACAATAACGAGATTAATAATTTCTCAAGTTCGAGCTAGGTAACGTTATCTTTGGCAAGTAAGGATGAAAATACTTAAAATCACATTCCAGAGACACTTCTTTATAAAATGGAAAAGGTTTATTCGTGATATTGCTATTCTAAC